>BLKR01004213.1:0-115891 GCA_011170035.1 Teleogryllus occipitalis | reverse complement strand
TAATATTACATATTTATCCGATTTTACATATTTGTTACATATTCTTACTGTTTTCATTACATATTTATGTACATATTTTGACGTTTCATACTACATATTTTTCCGGTCTCTAATGATGACCTCGCGGTCGATGATTCCCAGAGCGTGCATTGCTGTTTTGCGTGGGCGAGGTATGGCTTAGGGTGGTCTTTAATGGAACGGCTATGCTTGTTCGCCCCCTCTTGATTTTTAAAATAGTTTTGTAATAGATTTTAAATGGATTTTTTTTAAATCTTCGTCGAGGCAACGCATCTCCAAACACTCGTTCGGCGTTGAAAACTTATGTTTATTATACAAATTTCCTCCGTTAAGTTTTTTTTTTTGGGGGGGGGGGTAAAATCTCTTAACCTTGCAGTTAGTGTCTTTTATCCCTTCGGCGAGTCACTGATTTCTAATATCTTCGTGTACTATAAGTGCTCTCACACAGGGACAGCACTGGGATCAGTGTTTTTTCCTAAAAGGTTTTGTCGGATAGTAGTACTAAATGCACTGAATGGCATGACAACACTACTTTGATTTTTTTATTTACATAAATGTAATTTTTTGTTCCGGGTTGTTAATCATTACATTACAGGCGTTTTTATACGTTATTGCATTTGTAAGTAGAGCTTCAATTGGATTTCAAATAAAGATACTGTGAAACTCACGTTTCACTCAAGATTCCTGTGAAAATGGGTACAAATTGCACATTTTCACAAACGTTCAAACGACATTTGTTTCAAAAATGCCTCCAAATTTTTCAACAAAAATTTGTAAGTTTACTTTTTATATATATTTTATAGGACTAAGTTTTACTTTTCTATAATGTAAGTGATATTTTCGATATACCTTTAGAGAATCGAAAAATGGAGGAATTGTGAAAAAATGCCCTTTAGGCAGAGATAGACGGCAGCTGGGAAGAGTGTGAGGCCAAACTGAACCAGACGAAAACGATTAGAATACTGTCTAGTAAGTATGAATAAATTCTGTACCTCCACTACTTGTACCTACTTCTTGACTACTTGTCCTGTACCTACTTCTTGAACGCGATGTGGATGGAGGTAAACACGCGATTGTGACGCTGCTCTTGCAGAGGGGCCCGCCCATGGTAGAAAGAGGCGGGTGAGCTACTCCGGCGCACCGATTTTTGCTCATTCTGCACAGCACCAGTTTGCGTCACGAACCACGTGACAGCATTGGCACTTCGTTTGAAAAGCCAGACCAGACGCTGGCCGTCATGTTGCATGGAGAGCGACACGTGTTGAGAAACATTTTCAAAGTGGCACAAAATGACAATTTTTAATGACCAACCAAAAATAACCCGATAAAGATGTATAAAATGCAATGTTTAAAAAAAATGTCTTCATATATCTGTTTCAGTGACTTGCGACAACGTGATAATTTCGATATCTGGCTGCATTTCAAATGTCCGCTAATATTGTGACTTAAATTGGTGCCTGCAGCTCATTGGTGGATACGGAGCGGTGTAGCACACCTCCGTCTTTCCATCAAGGTGCCGACGTCGGCGTTGCACTGCCTCTGAACGGCAGGGCCTTGGGTTCGGTTCCACACTGGCAGATTTTCGACACAGCTGAGTCGAATTTAGTCACCAGAGGAAACCGAAATTTACTTTGTACTTTTCGTTTTCTTGTGCAGAGAGGCATTGTTACGTTGTATCATGGTGGAAATGATTTCCACCATGCGTTGTATGTTCTTTGGATTCTCGGAATATTTCGTGGGACAGGGAGACATTATCTTTCTAATTTACGTTCCGTTGCTTGTTTTTTGAACGCATCTTTTACTGACTGATAATTCTTGTGAAGGGAATGAGAGAGGCGGGTAGTGATATATCACGTGTAACGTCGTGGGGAGGGATCTACACCACAAAGAAACAGACACGAGTGGGTATTTACAATTTATTTACAATAAATTATTTACAGTAACTAAAACCTCACTCTAAGGCGTTTGTCGGAGCTACCTGCCGCAGCCCCCCTCTCCCAACACGCGCCTTGCGGCCGCGCCTGCGAGTAGCCAACTCGGCCGATTCGCAACTGGGCACCTCATGTGCCTCGGCAGACCATCTGCCCCGAAGTATAAGGCATACTTCACCGTGTCCGAACCTCGAACACCTACTCGTGCCTTCAGCACTTCCGCGCCAGACTTGGCCGGACAAGTTTTGCGGTGTTTGCCGCGAGGAAACCAGAATCGTTACCCCCGAAGGCTGTGCGTATACTTGTGCAGTTTTGTGAACGCACGTAAGGTGCAATGTACATTCACGCCACCGCGGTGCAGCCATTCCTACCCTTACGGGCATCTATGGCCAATCCTGCAACATGAAAAAGAAAAAACAGATCAGTTAGATTTTAACCAACTAGTGCGCGCATTAGGTGTGCTGAAATTTAAAGCTTATATTTCAAGTGTCATATTGCTGTTTCAGATTTCTCTTACTCCAGGAATTGTTTCGGTCGCTTATACTTCGCCCGTTGATCGGGTTCGTATGAAGCGACCTCGGAAATGAGAATGTTTTCCGAGTCAGCTGCTTTTCTGAAAAATGTAGAAGAAATGTTTTTGAAATGCTCTTTTAGCAGTGGCATTGAAACATCGCGATGCGAATTTTGAATTAAAGTGTATTTAGGGGCGCACATGGCGGCCCTAAGGCATTCATTACCCACGAAGGGTCCTGCGACGCACCTTAATATAGGCCCGAGTCACATGACCTCCTACGTCATCTGCCCCCCACGCACTCGTCTTGAACCGAGTGCCACCGACGCCGCCTTTTGTGCCCGGCGTCTACGAACCAGCCCCCTACCCTCTGAGATTTCCGTGAGGGGTGACCTTTGTTCGGGAGCCTATATTTGGCTCCCTCATCCCCATACCTTGCAACTCAGGAGCAGGGAGTCAAGTCTATGACTCTACACACGCCTGTGGAAACGGTATTCTCCGATTTATACGTAGGGTCCCTTTAAAGTCACTAGCTGGAAGGAGATTAGGACAGTGTCTTCCAGTCGGGATCTTCAATACGAAAAATTTAAGTCGTAACGAAGCCCTCGATTGTTTGGCGGTGTCTCCCTCTCCTTCCAGCTCGTGACCTCGAAAGGTCACTAGGTTTAAATCGCAGGTTTATGACGCTACACACGCCTGTGGAAAAGGCATTCTCCGATTTAAACGTAGGGTCCCTTTAAAGTCACTAGCTGGAAGGAGATTAGGACAGTGTCTTCCAGTCGGGATCTTCAATACGAAAAATTTAAGTCGTAACGAAGCCCTCGATTGTTTAGCGGTGTCTCCCTCTCCTTCCAGCTCGTGACCTCGAAAGGTCACTAGGTTTAAATCGCAGTACAGGTTGCCAGGGAAGTTAGAGCACGATTGGTTTTCTGGTTGGATGGACGTGTACTGAGGTTGCTCCTAGGGACGGAACCAGCCAATCTTTTTATTTTCGGGCGGTGGGATCATATATTTGTTTAATAGAAAACATTTGTTATTATATTGTATTTTAGTTTCATAATGCCTATACGGAGGAGTTATTTTAATAGTGGTAAAACTCCATTGACACTCATTTCGAGATATTCATTCTAAAGTTAAATTTAATGTAGTTTAATTTGTGTTAAATAAACAAGAGCGATATACTTATATTATTCTGTACCTATAACCTAGTCTGTATCAAGTCTTTACCATCAATATCGCTCCCGGCGCTACAAATATCTCAAAAATCACTCATGACTTGTAGAAAATCACGTAGCTGTACCACTATCAAAATTGTTAGATTGCAATTTCCAGTGATTCACTTTTATTGTGATGCGCTATATCATTCATAGAAAGAACTTGGAGTTCTTTCCGAATAAATGAATAACCCTTGCGCTGACCTGAATATGGAGTTCTCTCGGAAAAGGGGAGTTCAACTCAATTTCTCAGAAAAGGGGAGTTGTACCACTGTAAAAATAATGCTCCCATTTGATACTATACAGTATTAGTTTTTTTAATGTTGTGCAGTGTAGTGCAGTTGCGGAGTGTAGTGAAGTAGAGAAGTGAATTGCAACGGTTGTGAAGTGAAGTGTAATTAAAAAGTTGTGTAGTCTTGTATTTAATAGTTTAAAATAACTGTGCAGGTCAGCCATAAAATGTAGTTAATGCTATTATTGTTAGCATATTATTATTATTATTATTATTATTATTATTATTATTATTATTATTATGTCTTTAAATAATTTAAAGTTACATTGTTAAGTAATTTAAAGTTAATATTCCTAATTGTAATATGTAAATTGTAGTGTTCTGCCACCAGGTTGTATACACCTTCCTGCAGAAATAATAAATATCTATCTACGTATCTATGTATGTGTCTATCTATCTATCTAAATAATTACACATTTCTGACATAAATAAATCATTAAATCACTTTTGCCTAATAAAGGAAGGTAACAAAGGAAATTCTAAACCTTTGATGGGGGGGGGGGTCCCTCTGGATCCACCATTGGTTGCTCCGTTGGAGAGCCGTGTGTCGATGTAAATTTAATTTTGTTCATTTCTGATTAAGGAACTAGTGCGTTTATGAGGTCATTGAAATGTTGTCAAGATCACATCTTTGAAAGTAATTTCCCAATTGAGGTGAACTTGTACTTTGTCCTGTGGGTAATGGATTCCGATATGTTGGGGTCCTGTGGGTAATGGATTCCGACACATCAAATTGTTTAATATTTTGAGTGTAAGTTTAATCAGTTAATATACTGCTTACATGTTTTTATCACTTAAGGTAAAGTATATTTAAATAATCAATTGAGCAATTTCGCTGTATTGTTATATTTGAATCAAGCTCAATTTTTAATCATGTTTATTTGATCTGAAATTGTCAGTTCTCTCGCACACCGTGTGGTCCATGGACTTGTGACATCCATTGCAACTTCTATTACATTTTTTTTGTTGAAGTTAATTCAGCTCTATTTTTCATTTTTTCATTATGTGATGTATCTTGAGTGTATTATGATGATAGTGTTCTAATTAATCAACTGTGTTATCTATGTTATAAGATTCAAGATGTTTTAATGTAATATTTATGTTTGTTAATAAAGGAGAAACTTCTGATCTCGCATAGCCGCAAGATCGCAACAGTACCTGAATGTATGAGTGGCTTACGTTAAATCCTCAGTTTTTAAACTTTCCTGATTTAAATGCAACAACTTTGCCGTTAAAATGAACTTGGTTTTTTAATTTTCAATTTTTCACTTTTTTCTTTGACAAAATTAATTAGTCAGTTTATTTTTAATAAATTCATTTAATATTTAATGTGTTGCTGATTTATTTTCCACATGCCTTTCATGCTAGTTGTCTACCAAAATAAATTACATAGGTTACATGTCAGTGGTAGGGAAAATAATGTATAATCCACTAGTGATTTGTAAATTTGCCACACTTACATTGTCTAGCCAGAATCTGGAGGAGAATTGTAGCGACTGGCTGCTTGATCAGCAGTTTTGCGTGTTTTTTTTCGGATCGATACCAGGTGAAAGCCGGAGGAGTACCTGAACGAAAGAGCTAAGGGACACGCAGTATCTTTCCTTCCGTTTCCCAGCCCTTACACACACACACACGCACAGACAGACAGACACAGATAGACCGACACAGACAGACAGACACAGACAGACACACACACAGACAGACAGACACAGACAACACCATTACCACTCTTGATGGGAGACCCCAAACGGGAGCTTTTCCCCCGACTTTCCCGTCACTCTTCCTTTCTCTTTTCCCCTCTCTCTTCCTTTCCTTCTCTCTCTATTTCCCTCTTTCTTTCTCTATTTCCTTTTCTCACTTTCCCCCTAACATTTATCTATTTCTCCCTCTTTTTTCTCACACTTTTATCGCCTTTCTCTTTTTTCTTTCTTTCCATCTCTCTTTCTCCCCTCTCTCTTTCCCCTTCTCTTTTTCTGTCTCTTTTTCATCTCTATCACTTTTTCCTTTTCTCCTCTTTTCTTCTCCTTTTATCCCTTTTCTCCTCTTCCTTTTCCTCTTAATCATTTGTTCATATATTGAAGGCCTCTCATAGTCTTCTGTTTCATTCACTCTCACTTTTCGTATTATGAATTTTTTTTTAAAATTCTGTTAAATTTTAAAAACTTTCTTTTATACCTTGTCCTGACAATAACGAACACACACACACACACACACACACAAAGAATTATCTAACTTGGCGCCGTCGTTCAGAAATTATGCGCTTACGTTTGGACGATTTATTTTTATTTGTATATATTTATTTGACATAATACAAGTCCAGCAGGAAACCCCAATTACAGGACTATATACAACTAAAATCTAACATGGCATACAAATATAAAAATATAATTATAAGGATAGAACATTAAAATAATTATTACGTATTATTAAGATATTTTGTTAATATTTGTAGTGAGGAGGTGGGATCAACAAGGCATCAAAAAGGAAAGTAATTAATTTTAACAATGATTTTTAATAGCATTTAACAATGATATTTAGTGTATTATCTACCATTTGGACTATAATTCTGAGCAATCTGAAATAAGTATTGTACCTCAGCTTCTGGGTCAATGACCTCCATCTCGATTAGGCTTTTCGTCCAGTTTCCCTGGTCCTTGAGCAAATGCTGAGATGGTGCCTAGACGTCTTCTAGAATTCTGAGGGATAACAGCCCAAACCTTTCGCTGATTTACCATTGAAAATAGATTTTATTACATGAGAGCGAATATTTTGTTAACAAGCCATGCAGAAAACGCTAATTTATTTCTGAATTCAGAATTCAACTATTTCAGCTCATATATTTCTGAATTGAAAATTGAGCTTAGGGAAACGATTACACAATTATGAAAACGTGCGCAGAATGTGCACCCGTAGCACTTCACACATAGTTTTAACTGTTTGTGACGTAAAATAAATAAAACAAAGATATCTACATCATTGTTATATTTGAAAAGTGGCGGAATACGTGAATAAACAAAATGAAAAAACACTAGTACGGTCGCCAGCAGCTGAGGGCAGCACAAAGTTAAGTATTAATTAAATTCTCGCCAATAAGCGAGGTGACCATGCATTTGCCTACTGAAGAATTACTCGGAGCTAACACAGAACTCCTAGCCATCGGATTCGAGAAGATTGTCGTCACATTCGAAATTGTTCGAAAGGACGCACCAGGCTTTAAAATAAACAGGATCTTTAACTTTACAGGATCTCGGAAATGGAGATATGACAATCCAAAATAACCAAAAACTCAATTTATTATAAACAAAAATTTACAAACAATGGTCCTTTTAGCAAACAGAAACTTAATAATATTGCAAAAAGGACAATGCAGAACTACAATATTCACAAAATTGACAGGCGAATCGCCTCTATACAAAAACCTATAACAAAAAAAATAAGAGGAAAGATGCTTCAATTTACGCGACTAAACCAATGCAGAATTACAGTATTTCTTATCTTCCTCGAAAATGCCCACTTTAGGGCGGGGAAACCGAATACATGATACACAAATTTGACAAGGATGGCTACCTAGTCATCCTTCAATACAAAAAGAACACTATGATAAGCAGAATTACGAAAAATACCATACCCTTTAATGACAAAACTTGTATGAGTGCGTAGCTAGCAAGTACATGAAATCGGATCTTTATACTGTTACCAAATTTTACAATTTCTAACATGAAGCATGAATATTCCCGTACAAGGCTAGGCGGTCTCGGCCCAGACGAACGCCGGTGGCCTTTCCACGTCGGCGCCTTGGTGCCAGACTCCAATCTGCCTCTTGCCCGAGCGACACAGAAATCGCTCACGGGGCGAAGACGAACGCAGCGACAATGAGCCACAGCCCTGTGCTGTACGGGCCCAGCTGCCGTCTTTTACGAAGCTCTCAACAGGCAAAAACGGCCAAATGCCGAATAGGTCACAAATGGAGCACGAAAACTGAAACATTAACCAAAATCATGTAATGAACAGTCACACTATGAAATTTCCATAACAATCGTAGGCCAGCATATATTCCGGCTGCAAATGCTACGCAACAACAACCACAAATGGAATACACTTGCTTCATAACAATACTATAACTTCATAATTGACAAGAATAAGCTAACAAGATCCAATTTCATGTCTAAAACCACATTCATACCTAAAAACACTAAACTAGCACTCATACATATTTACACTAAAAACAAAATAACGACTCAAACCAGAGCCGGGCCTTTCGCAAAGGACAAGTCTTAAAAAATTGGCAATGGCAAAAACCAAACTGTGCGCTGGGAGTTTAGTTTGCCTGTGGACCCATGCCTGCAACAGAATCATAGTAAAATCAAACCAGCACGTATGCGGCAGCTCTAACAAAGCAACAACGATAAAATTTAAGGCGAAAAGGCTCCGTGCGATCGAGGCGCACGTCTTTTATACTGTCTCGTGAAGGGGTACAGACTCGGTAGTATATGGGGGGTAGAGGAGAAATATCGATATAAAGCGCTTGGTGCAAATAGCTTTGACCACGGCGTTTGCAACTTTACGCCTGCACGGTTATGCAACTTGCGAGGCACCAATACGTGGGTGACGGCATCTACCAGTAAGGCAGGGAATCACACCAAAAATATTTTATTTTGCCATAAAAACTCTAATTTCAGAGGTAAAAAGGCAAACAAGGTGTCCATTTAACCCTAAATTTGCCCTAAATTTCAGATTTTGTTAGTAGAGCCCACCAAAATCAATACTTTTCTTATAATTAAAGAATACCTGTTTGCAAAACAATAAAATATTTTGCACAAGATGCTAATTTTTTCTCACAGACTATTGATCCAAAAAATTAGCTCTTGCTAACAAATTTTCAGGTTTTAGAACCTTCTCATGGCCATGAGATCACACAATAATCTTTAGAAGTTACCAATTCTGAGAAAATTGATGTCAAAAAATTACTCTTATGTAAGCATACTTAATCTAATTACATAGAAAGAGCTTATAACCTAAGTATGTGAAATCTTCTCAGTTGGCTTCTCGGGTGACTCTTGGCTCCTTGATGGCACAAAAACACAAAGTTGGTGGTTCCTTAAATTTCAAATTTAACAATCATATACATTGCTGACTAAAAAATTTATATGTGATTCCATCATTTTGAATATTCACGCATTATACAATAGATGATTATTAGTTATTTGATTATAGAACACTCTGTGGGAAGGACTGTTCAATAATGCATGCTAATGTCTGTATAGCTACCATAGACATATAATACTAGACTGGCAACGTCCTATCTCGTAACATTAGCGCTAGTGAAGCCAAAATCTTGCGCTCGTCGCCATCTTTTGTCACAAGTTCGTTCGCTGCCTATGCTGTACGTGTTAAATTTATGAGCTTTTTTTCTTAATTTCGAATTGTTTCCGTTGTGTTTCGTGATTTCTGACTCACTTCCACCGCCATGGTGAATACTTGCGTCGTGTTTGGATGCAATTTTTCGAATTCGCGACACAAGGGAAAAGAAATTGGAATTTCAATACACCTGTAAGTTACTACCTTTTCTTTACCTAGTTACTGAATTTTACTGACTGTTGACGATTTTTGTTAATATTGTAATGTTAATATTGTATTATTAAACAACTAATTAAAACTGAGTAAGAAAAGAATAAGTTTGTGTTGATTAAAGTTCCTGAGGAGTGATTTGTAAACCTAACCTCTAATGCCTTTTTATTTTGTTCTGATTTTGATTAGTTTTCCAAAGCGAGAAGATTGCAGAAAAGCGTGGGTTAATGCCATTAGGAGGGAAAACTGGCAACCAACATCTACGTCTGGTGTTTGCTCCCAACATTTTGGTCATTGTATGTGTAAAGAACAGGCGCGGCTCGTCATTAAAGGCTGTAAGGCGGAGCCTTCCCTACAAAAATCGCCGCCCAAAAGAATGTAAAAAATATTTATAAATGTATTTATTTGTTAATAATGGATTTGTGAGTTATATTATGTAATAATCATATCAAAATTTTTATATGATAGTGCTACAACGCTCGTTCGTAACGCATTTGAAGCTGTTGACAGGGAAGAGAAAAGAGTTAGGCTCCCACTTCATTCTGCCATAAGCCCCTGTGTAAAACGAGGAGGGCGTGACGTCATGCATTCGCTGCACAGGCTTACGGGCGGACGAAGGCTGCGGCCTGGCAGCCTTCAAGGGTCAGGACCTGGGCGCGGCCGAAGCCTGGGTGGGCGTAGGGTCTGAAGAACGGCGTGCTCACCAGATAGCAATACTATGCAGCTCAGTGAGAAGCACTGAGCATTAACTAATTGTTCAAATACGCGGTAGGAGCGCTACTCCCTTATCGGAATGTGTATACAAATACTTAATTTAAAAACCAAGTCCTAATGAAAAACGTAGACAAAACTGAAGCTGATGAAACCACTGATAGTGCCACATTATCACAACTGGTTTTTATTTTGAGATATGAGATAATGGGGAAAACAGAGGAAAGATTCGTAAGCTTCGTTCAACCTCAGAGACACAACGCAGAAGGCAAAAGTGATGCCATCTTCACAATTCTTGAGAAAATGAAGATACATGAGATTCCTGAAAAACTTATTGCTCAAAGTTATGACGGTGCTCCCGTCACGAGTGGTCATAACAATGGGGTGCAAGTGAAAATAAAAGAAAAATATCAGAAAGCCCTCTTTATTCACTGCTACGCCCACCAATTAAATTTGGTTGTTGAACGTTGCGTTACCGGAAATAAGCAAGTGAAATTTTTTTTAGTAACTTGGAAGGAGTCTCAACATTTTTTTCTCAGTCTCCTAAACGAACTGCAGTCCTTGACGAAGTGGTGAAGAAACGCATTCCCAATTGTCCCCAGTCCATCAGGTGGAATTTCAAGTCGCGGTGCGTTACCACTGTATACAAATACAGAGAAGAAACTTTAGTGTGTTTAAACACAATTATTGAATGTGAAAGTAGCGACTACAAGACAATTAATAAGGCCATGGGGCTTAAATGTTTCTTGCAGGACGACCATTTCCTTTTCTGGCTACAATTCCTTTAACAAAGTCATGCCTCATTGCGATATTTTATTCAATGAACTTCAGCAGAAGAATATAGATTCAGTGAAAACGCTGAAGTACGTTTCTGAATTTGTTTGTTCCATACAAGAAATTAGAGTTTCACTCGACACTGGGGAGAAGAAGAACCATCGGCAAAACGCGTGCGTTTTACAGAGCCAAGAAAAGTGTGTGCGAGAGAAGTTTGCGACATCATAATAACGCAAATCAAGGACCGTTTTCTTTTCAGCGATCATCTTTCGGTGGCAAAGTTGTTTGAGCCATCATTATTTCCACAACACAGCAAAGCATTTCCAGAAAAAGAATTTAAAACTGCTGTTGACTTGTATCATTTAAACTATCGATTTACGCCACGAATTAAAAGTACTGTACAGTCGAGCAGATTTTGTAGGGGCATCGGGAGCGTTAATTTTGCTGAACTTTATTTATGAGAACAATTTAACAAAAGTTTTTCCAGAAAGTGTCAAGCTCCTTAAGATTATTGTGACCATCCCGATGACCACTGGTGAAGCAGACCGTTGCTTTTCTACTCTCAAAAGGGTGAAGACCTTCATTCGAAACACAATGAAAGAAGATCGACTGTGTGCGTTGGCAATGTGTTCCATTGAAAAGGAGTTATTGTCATCACCGAACTTCAATGAACTCGTTATATACTACTTTGCAGAACAGAAAGAGAGGAGAGCTGACTTCATTTACAAACAAATAAACTAAGGTAAGCCAAATATTATAAGTATGTAACGTTAACATAGTTGTGCTGCGGTGCACTCCCCCCCCCCAAGCAATTAAACAGTTGCAGCCTACCCCATTTAGAAAACCACGAGCCGCGACTGGTAAAGAATGTAATTTACTTTTGGGTCAGCTGACCTCCATTTCGATCAGGTTTTCATCCAGTTTCCCTTGATCCATGAGCAAATGCTGAGATGGTCCCTTGCCTTGCTTCTGGATATTTAAGTGTAGCTTTTTATCCTCCTCTTAAATGTCGATACAGAATGGACACTAGTTCTGTTTTTGACTATAAAACAATAAAACCGATTTAAAACTTTGATATTGTTTTATTTCCCAAAAATATTTCCTGTTCAATATTGGAGTTTTTATTAGCAACTGTACGCCGAAAATCTGTGTTCATAGATTTTCTAAGAATTCATTGACATATAGCAGTATATGTCCATGAGTGATATTGTAGTGACCCAATATGGCGGGGGGCGCAATCAGTTGGCTTCAAAAAGAATCGTTCATTGCCAGTCTAGTACTATATGTCTATGATAGCTACTAATATATTAAAAAAAAAAGACGCTCAGACCATCTTCATGTGCATTTTGTGAACGAATCTTTTCATATGTATCGCAAATGGAGAGAAGAAAGAAATAGAGCTGTTAGTCTAAATTAAATGCTTATAAAAAGAGATGCATTGTTGCGTTTTTTTCTTTCTTTTTTTTCTTCTTATGAGTGCCCTACATTTTACGTGAACATTGATGGAAACACTACTCAAGGAGCTAAGCGCGTGTTTACCGACGTAAATGAGAATAAAACAATTTGCAAAGGCTAACCAGCTACATATTTTTTCTATTTTCCCCTCATCGTGTCCGTGAAGGAATCGAACACTCGCTGCGAGATGCAACATGTAGCTTTCTGCTCCCTTAGCTTCTCCATGAATTTTCGTAAAATTTTAAAGAAATGGACTTGCAAAAAGGTACTTTACTTTCTATAAGTAAAATTTTTAATTACCAAGAATCCGGCTCAAGAATGGGATGAAAAAGGAAGATTTAAATTTTCCGCGGGCAGCTGTGCGCATTCCGACTGTCATTTGTTCTAGCAGCAACAGGTTGGTCAAGTGCAGAACACGTGCTATGAAGTTGTCATATGACACGTATGATACGAACAAAACTGTAATCGTCATTTTTAAGTACAGAATCTTGTGAGAGAATTTTTATTTTGTGTGTTCACGGTTGTGATAGTAATCAAATGTATTTGATTGTAGAGTAGAATCAGGAGGATACAGCTAGTGAAAGCAGTACATCGAAGCGCATCGGTGTATACCCAAGTCTGACAAGGTCTGCAAGGTGGTGTAGCCGGTGTAGCGTACTTACACATCGGAGTGTAATTATATATGCTACAGCAAAAGTTCTTAAATTCATTTTTCGCCTTCAACAAAGCTTTGCAATGTTTTTGTAAATATTATAATTGAACCTTTGAAGGAGGAAGACATCCAGGAAGTTAGTGAAATCTTTGAGGTTATTGGAAACATTAGAAGGTTAATAATTTTGAGTTGGAAACGCCAAGATTTTTTGACTTTGTACAGGTAATTTTCTTATATAAATTGTTACCATTTCATATTTCCTTGAGTTTTCTCTGGGTTCTCAGATGTTCATTGTACCATTTTAACATGTTTTAACCAGAAAACACATTTTGATTATTTAAAATTATCTTTGTGAGACACAAATTTATTAAATTAGCAGAAAATTAGAGTCAAAGTATTACATTGGTGTATTTATAATGATTGGTGTTGAGATGAGATAAAAATCTGAAATTTGCACAGTGAAACATTTATAATTTTTTTGTAGATGGGACAGATAAAGAAATTATGCTTTCTCTAATATCACCAAAACATAAACTAGCATCAATGTACATTATTCTAGATTATTCGATTTATAGATGTATAATAATTATTGCAGATATACAACAATGCACTGCCTGCAGCAGGAAACACGCTGGTAAATTAAAACACTCAAAATGATTTTCAAAAGTGTAGGGTGCACATTTCTTGCCCAATAAATTACTTTTGTATAACACTGCAAAAAAATAAATATTTCATCACACATAATGCTTCACAAATGCTGCAGTATCATAACATAGTATATACGTATTTATTGGCAGGTTGCCTCTTTCATGAAGTCTTGCTGATGTGATGTTGATTGTATCGAAAGCAGTGGCACTTTAATTTTAAGAATTCAATCAGTAGGCACAATATGAGTATAGGTGAAATAACACAATCAAATATTGGCTTTTTTCAGTGTCTTAGTTTGTTACTGAAATTGTTTTATTGTCCTTTTGCTGACTTATGGTTTATTTAAAAAGGCTACAGACACCTCTGATATGACTGGAGGGTGCATTGCATACTTTACTTTCAATTTATGCTCACGTTGAATATTAGTTACAAAGAGATTTTGTGTTTTTAGAGATTTCCTCTGTATCTAAAAAAATGTAAACCCCTTCAACAAGACCAGAGGCTACAGTTTTCTTTCGATTTCTATACACATTGGAAGTTAGTATAATAGTTCAATTATAGTATAATAGAAATTGTTATATTTTTCCTGAATTTCTGTCTGTGTAACGAAACCATAGACACCTCACACATAACACAAAGATGCATAGTTTTCTTTCAATTTTTGTGTACATTAAATAATAATAAAAATGTTTTGAATTTTACTCATGTTCTAGCCCTCTTGCATATTTGCTAGTTGAATAGTTCTTTTTTAATAATTTTTATTTGCATTTGCAAAAAGGAAAGGGATACACAGCAAAGAATTACATACAATTCTCACTAAAAGTGAATATTATATTATGTATGCAATGTCAATGATGATTCAATTACTATAATAATAAACTATATTACTATAATATAAACTAATAATATTGGCTCAACACTATCATATGTTATTACATTAAACTTGAATAAGAAATATTTACTAACTGTCTTCCATTAAATGATGAGGACAAAATAGCTTTTTTTTAAATTGCTTTAAATATAGAATATATTACATAGTAATACTGATATATAATTTAAAAATCAGTTATATTACTTATTTAATGAATGAAAGTTTCTTACGTGGTACTCAATTTGTAAACAAAAAATTAAGAAGATTTTAAGTAAGTTATCACAGTCAACAAATGATTATAATATCTTACAGACGTGTGGCATATATATTTAATGTTCGTGAAATAATCTCGGGTGAGTCTCGTTCATCTTGTCGTTTACTGTATTGTTCACGTCGGAATATTATTTATTTCTTTGTATATTACTAAATATCTAAGAACCTAAATTTTTTTCAGCCTGATGTTGAGGTCAAACAAACTTTAAATCATTGCTATTGTCTAGAGTGTTTTAAAACTTGTTGTTTCAAAATGTAACAATTGTGCTGTGATGTTGTTTAATAACACAAGTGTGTTGAAATAATTTAGCATTTCTGTGTACATCAAGAAAGTTTACAGTATCCTCTTTTCTCCTGTCTCCCTAAAAAATGGCTGAGAGCTTATTATAAATTTCATTTAAGAAAGTTGCAGACATTTGAACATTTAATTACAACTATAATTTTCAATTCTTATCAATTTTTAAATGGTTATTCATCGTAATTACAGTTTTTTTCACTTTCAAATGCATTTTGTTTTCTATGGTGTTGGATTTTAATTTCTAACACTGCTTTGAAGTGCCTTCTCTAGATTTTTTTTTTTTTTTAAATAGTCGTTAATTGTAGCTTTGTCAACTTCCTATGCACTTTATTTTATGGTACCTATACTTTCATCTATTTTCTAAATAAAGTGTGGTGAGGGATGACTCAGAGGGACGAAAAAAATGGGTGTACACATTATTTAATTTTTTTTATTTTAACTAAACGTACGAAGTTTGTAAACACCAAGTGAAATTCATCACAGGTAAGAAGATAATTTTTCATAGAGGTTCTGGCCAAATTACAAACGGTAATCTTTATTAGTATTGACTTATTTTGGGACCTTAGGCTAAGAAAACTTGAATTGATAGTTTATGATAATAGTTGTATATTCCCTAGTAAATGATTTTGTATAATTTGCTCGAAGTGTTTGAAATCCCATTGTTGCATGCAAAGCAATCAAAATTCAGTTATTTCTAAAAAATGCCTTCATAAAAATGGAAAATCAATATTGTATCTAATTGTGTAACTATGTTGTTTTATGAAGTTGGAATGTTCCTCCATTTTAATATCTTTTGCATGTTTTGTTTTGTGTTTGTGTATTTCTGCTTGTTTTTGTTGTGTGCTGATATGTAGGTTTTTTTAATTCATAGTACTATTCTTAGTTTATTTCTTTTTAAATTTAATTTAGAGAAGTCCAGCAGGTTACCTCAATTAAAGGTCTATCTATACAAGCACATTCATTTATCCATAGGTGTTCAAATAAACCATAATATTCACAACAAAAGAACAAATAATCATCAATCAGCTCTGTAGAGTTAGAGGCACTGATATAATCATTTGCAACTTCCAAAACATTAAACATCTTCACCCTATGACAGTCTGTAACTAGTAACAGGATTTTAAAACGATCTAGAAGAGCGAGCATTCAAAGGTGGAATGGAACGGAATTTGAGGTAATGCATAAGGGGCATAAATAATGCCTCTAATAATTTTGATGAAAAATATAGTTTATGATATTTGTCTTCTATTTTTGAGAGAATCTACATTAAATTTGGTTGTAAAGAAATTGATTATCTATTCCACGTGGGGGTTAGTCCCCACTAGACTTGAACTCTAAATATTTTTCTAATCTTGTCTGACATCTTTCGAGATCCGTAATGAGTCCAATTCTAACTGGTGACCTTAAGACAGAGGATATTTAAGCATGGAACATACAAATGCAAAATATAATGCATGCGAAGTTTGAATATACATCTGCATAGATTATCACATGACAAGTAAGTTCCTCTGCAACAGAGTTAAAGGAAATAGCAATGAGTCAGGGCCGAAATTAGATCCCTGGGGTACCCTAGAACTAGGAGAGAAAAAGTAGGACTTGTGCCCAGCATATTCAACATGATTAATGTGTGATTCTCAATAAGATTTTTATTAAACTGAAATAATCTGATGGTATGTTAAGTAAATGCTGCCATTTTTGCATAATAATATTGTGGTTTAGAGTATCAAATATCTTGGAGAAGTCTGTTTAAATCTGATCTAGCTGTACCAAATGTGAAGAAAGAAACTATGCAAAAGTGAGAAGATTGGTTAAGGTAGATCTTGCCTTGATAAAACCACGGTGACTATCTGAAATATGGCAAAAAAGCAGCATGTAAAATATCATAAATTGGACACTCTAAATTTTTTGCAAAACTAGCTAGAAATGGAATAGGATAGTTTTCAGTTACTCCCTTGCAACCCTTTCTAGAAAATCAACTGCAATGAAAATATAAGTGATTCTGAACATTTGCTGAGTGATATTGAGGGTATATCATCAGAGCCAGAAGTTAGCTTTTTCGGTGGGGAATATTTTTTATTCAAAATGTTTTGGTCAAATGAATCATATTACAAATTATGTAGAATGATGCAGGCTAAACTCACCTCATGTTGTGATACAATTGTATTTATTTTAATGTTTATACAAAAATATTTTTGCTTGAAGTTTTTATGACAAGTTAAAATTAATAGTTGCTGAAAAATTTTGGGAGGGGACATTTCTCTCCCCATGGATCCATGCTTGGTTAGCGATTAGTATTAAGTCAAATACTTGGGATGTTGCTTATGTATATCTAATTTATCGTAAAGAAATAAACAACATTCAAGATGCTCATTGATTTTAAAGGCTTGAAAATAGTAACAATTACACAGGCTAACAAAGCTTAACTTTTAAACAAGGTTTTTGACATAAAAAGATGATTTTGTCACTTTTTTTGAGGGGAGGATGAATGTAATTTCCGGCCTGGTCTGCTTCATTTCAAAGAGACTTTGCAATAAAGTAGAAAATGAAGAGAGCACACAATAAGGAATGAAAAGTGAATTAATATTGCAATTCTTGGTTAGTAATGAAGATTCTTTGAACTAGAGGGTGGATTTTAATGAAATGCCATTTTTTCCCTTTCACTTTAGAACAATTCCCTTTAGTAATTCGTTTTATGATAGACAAAAGGAAATGACCCAGTTTTATATGACTTTTTTTGCATTTTCTTCAATCTTAACTAATAAGTAATTTTTGTCTATTTTCATCATTTTAAAGCATATTTTGTGGATTTCATTGATTTCAATAACATTCTAATTGTACTTGCTTCTAATGATATTTACAAGATACAACGAATGTTCTTTACAGAATTTCTGAGTAGCCTTTTCAATTTCTTTGCTCAAAAATTGTAATGTCAGCAGTTGTATGTAATCTAAGATTCCTATGACGCTTTCAGCTCTGTTGGTCAGTTTGGCAGATTTCACGATAATTAAACCCAAAGGTCCTTAAGGTCAAAAGTTTCCTGGTCAGTCCAAATCAAAAGTTTGTAAGCTGAGTTTACTTGAATGAAAGGAAGAAGCCTTGATTACATCAGTAACATATCCAATAGCTTGAGTTGTTTATCTGGTTTGGATAACATTTTTTGTGTCGTTTTTCTTTGCTCGTAGGGTATTTTTAAAACTTTTTGAGAGCATTTTATTGATTATTTTTGGTGTTGTTTTAGGTCATCGGAATCCACACCCATTATTTTAAACTCAAGGATGTAGGAACTATTACAGGGAATATGCTTTTGCAAGTTCTCTATGATGATTGATCCACACTGCATTACTGCACGATTTTTTATTTATTATATAGAAATAAAAAAGCAGTCAAATTGTGTAATTTGAGTGCTATTTTTATTTCTGTGTTAATTTTTCTTTCTGAATAAACATATTCATTTCTTTTGTAAATAATAAACAATTTACATGTTTCTGAAGTGTTTATATGATTCTGCAATGCAAATTTTTGGATAGAAAGTATTTTTTCAAATTAACTTTTGAGTGCTTATTGTGGCTCAGTTATTCGGAATATCCAAATAGTTTTTTAGACAAAATATATTAAAATTGTACATAAAATATTAAGCGTGTAATAGCTTATTTTTGAAGTTTCAATGTTTCCTCCCTAGTTACCGTGTAATGTAATAATTATTTTATTAACAAATATTTCATGTATTAATCAGCAAATTGCCAAAAAGAAAACTTTTACATAAATTACATACATACAAACAGCAATAGTCGGAAGTAAGCAATACCCAAGTTGTATTAAATGAAGATTTGCAGTTACTAGCAATGTCTGAAAAGTAGCTAAATACCTCAATCTATTTTGAAGATAGTAAAGTCTCATGAAAGCAGTTCCAAATAAAGATGAATTCTTTACATTATTATTGATTAAATTGAATACTAAATTTAAATCAATATAAACTATGAAAAGGTTTAAGGTTTATTTATTTTAAGGTTTATTAGAATTTTATGAAATAAATGCAGATTAGTATAGTAGCTATTTGACTGTAGTCATGACTAATTCTAGGAAAGGGTAAATTATCTTCCATGCCACAAAATTGAAAAATCTGTGCTGAACATATGCAATTTTTTAAAATAGTATTCAATATTTGTTTAAATAGTATTTTGAAATAGTTTTAAATAGTAGGTTGGAGATCATTCTGGAAATCCATGCAACAATACTGTTCGGAGCAAACTTGATTATAGTGTGGTGAATGATTTGGTTTTGTGAAATTATTGGCCATGCTCCTAATGTAGCCGATATTTTGGCAAGCCTTCAATACCACTTTATCATTATTAATTCAAAATTTCATTTTAGGGTAAAAATTGTCTGAAAATCGTCTAATTAAAAGAGATCAGATTGTCCATCTGAGTCTAGTAGGACATCACTAAATGTATCAACAATAATCACCCTGTAAAATCTAATGTGGTGATTTAGGAATTGAAAGTTTTGTCTCTGGCCTACTGGCCTCATTGTGGATGGAAAGTCTATCTTATTAGTCTTTAGTTCTTATCAAACTTTTTTCTTATTTTTTTGAAGTTATTTGAATCCAATTTGATTATCCATATTTGTCTACATTTCCAGTCACAGAACATATTTTCACATGTTAAGAGGAAAATTCTCATATCTTCGCATATTTCAATGTTTTACTTCGAATGATGTTTCATATTACAGTGTTTCAAACAAATAAATTATTTTTAAACAATACAAATTATTTAAAAATTTCTTGGGTGTCTAGCAAAATACCTCGCATCCCAGAGCTGCAAAGTTTTCTAGCAGCTTGTGTTGTGGACTGGATATCAGTAATGTAGACAAAAATGTAAATTCTAGATTAGAGATTTTAGATCCAACATGAACATTAATAGGTAGACTTTTTCTACTATATCCTAAATTTCCTGTGCTGTATTTTACAGTTTCTGGAGACAGTCTAAATTTGTTTTATTATGCAGAGAATTTGTAATGTAATGTCGTGTCAATAACTCATGCACATGTTGCCCTGATAAATCGGTGGCATGATAGTCTTTCTTCTTCTTCTTCTTCTTCTTCTTCTTCTTCTTCTTCTTTTTCTTCTTTTTCTTTTTCTTCTTTTTCTTTTTCTTTTCCTTTTTCTTTTTCTTTTTCTTTTTCTTTTTCTTCTTCTTGTATGTTACCTGCATACGAGATATGAACTGGTAATTTTCAATTTAAAATTATAATCGACCGTAAAAAATCTGGAAGGTATTGATGATGCGTATAGAATTTAGTACAGCTACTTTTACATTTTTGAAATATGTCAAATGTACAAGATCACATGTAAGCTGTTCTTCTGGGTTATTTCTTAACTATTATTCTCAATTAGTTCCTGAAAATTCTGACGCAAAATCTTCTACAGTACATTGATTCTTCCCAGATTTGCTTATCACTTCCATATTTTTCTCCCCTAATTTTTGAAGAGAATTAAAACTCAAAATTCAGTTTAATTTTTGTGTTCTCTTCCACTTCTGCAATTGCTCTATTAATCGTTTCGTGCGAATCTATACAAAACATTAAAAGGCGACTGTTATGTTTATGTGGAAAAGGTTAGTTAAGTTTGATAAGAATAAGTCTCTGGCTTCATTTGGAAATCGGTATTTGTACACTTAGGAACGTAGAAATGACAAATAGAACGTAGAACATTCATTCATTTAATTAACATTATTCACAGTTTTGTTTTCACCGTATTCACTTGAAATTCTTCCAATTTTACAAGACAAAACTATTCGTAGGTTTTTTGCAAATTTATTTTTAACTAGTGAGATCCGTCAAAATTTGACGGTGAGATCTGAGATAAATGTAAAATACTGTACTCAGACTAATGTTCACAATATATTGCATTGTTTGGATCTTGAGGGTATAACGAAGATATTCTGTGATGAGTTCCCAAAATTTTGAACACGTATGGCCCATGACCAGGTGGCAATGCAATATCGGCACAAAAGATATAGCACTATTATACTGAAGGATATTATTTCTAAAGTTTTTTGATGTGTCATCATCTATAAACAACTGTTTGATTTCTTCTGGCATATTGCTCGAAGGTATACTTATTTTCCATTTAAGCAACACAGAGTAAATCGTTTGCAGAATTTCTCTCACATGGAAAGTACAAAGCAGAACAAAACTGACATTTCATAGACAATGACCCAATAGAAAACGAAATGACCTCACTATCACGACACCTACGACTTTCTTTCCTGCGTCCAGTTAATGTACGTTTGCGTCTTTTGGGCGCGTGGACAACGATTCGGAATTCGACATAACCTGTAAACAACTACTAAAGTACAACCGAGCAAACCCACTGTGCGAATGTTCTCTACAAAATACACACAGAAGCAAATACATGCAAACTGTCAACACCACAATGCAATTATTACACTGAAACAAAACCTTGACGAATTGTAAACAAATCTCAACAATCAAAACAAAACATCAAGCAGCGTGGCTCACATCTATGGACTCATGTATATCGATTTTGAAACTGCCACCCTTTGAAAGAAAACAATTGACTATTGATAAGCGTACTATTAAAGAATGATTTAATTAATTAATTTACACCGTAAATGTTGGTGAATCAACACAAACAATATCTGATAACACATCTAGGGATCATATTCTTTCATTTAAAAGAAAAATACAACAATCGGTTCAGTAGAAGCTCTAAACGAAGCCATGGCAGAATACCTTATTTTTTTAAATATGTATATGCGGTATATGCATAATGGACTATTACCATAGATCCGTTAAAACTTAAAATGAAAATGCCGTACTTTGCTGAAATTAACTTCACTTGTTCACTTTAAGATGTCAATATCAGTATCACCAACGTCATGAAAGAAAGTTACGACGTATTGAGAGAAAATGTTTTGAAAATATAATCGTTCTGAATAATATTTAGCCTGAATCCATACTATTTAAAACTGCATTTTGAATATAATTCATAATTGTTTGAAATTAACGTAAGAAAATAAATTTATTTAAAAATTAATTTAAAAAAATTAAATCGGTGAAAAAATACCATTTCATTTAAATCGAATACAATAGAACTTGAAATGAATTATTCATAATAGCTCACACATCACGTTTTAACGTCATCTGCAGCACAGAAAACAACATTGTTTACATTTATTATACATTGTGCAGTTTTCTGTGATGTTACTACATGATTTTGTGCAATTATAGTTGTGAGTTCTATTGTAGTTCGTCGAAATGAACAGGGCACATTTAGTACAACAATATAAAGTATGAGAGACGCTGATATTGTAAAGGGACCTAGTGTTACCCGCGCAACTTTATGAACGATGACCTTTGCTCCCCTCCCTGAGCAAATAAACAATTGAAGACCGAAGCTCGCAGCTAGCACTGTTATCAATATTCCAAACACGTCTTCACTGGAAACGAAATAGAAACTATTTTTGTTGAAGACGAGAACTCCTGGTATTTTTCTAAACAAAATCCAAAGAAATGGCCAAAACAAATCTAGATCCAACGCAGGAAATACCTCGGACTCCTGGGAAAATAGAACTCAGTTTATTGGAGAAAGTTATGAAGGCCTGACTGATGTCCTTCCAGATTACATTGCTTCGTAAAATCTAGTGCCCGATGTTAGTAATCTCCCCTCTCTTTTACTCCGATTTATTTAACTTGGCGCCTCAAGGGCTACCATCCAACCGGGAGCTTCGTTAGGATTAAAATTTTGGTATTGGAGCTACTGATTGGGTGACAACGTGCACCTCACCTTCCAGCTCGTGACCTTGAGGCGCCACGTTAAATAAATCGAAGTTTACTCGAATTTTTGAAGCCATCGTTAAAAAAGAGTTGCGCGATTAATACGTGTGTGAACGAATGGTACCGTTGCTTCCAGGAACCTTTTGGAATGGCGACGCACAACTCCAGTGGTATTGATGGCGCCTCTGGCAACGAAGTGGCGATCGCCCTCGTCAACGTCGTGCAGCGAATGATCGAGGAGGCCGCACGCTTGCAGGTTGAAGAGGCCCTGCGCCTGCAGGGACAGGAGACCGAGCGCGCAGGGTCCAGTAATCTCCCCCTCTCTTTACTCCGATTTATTTAACTTGGCGCCTCAAGGCCACTCATCCAACCGGGAGCTTCGTTAGGATTAAAATTTTTGGTATTGGAGCTACTGATTGGGTGACAACGTGCACCTCACCTTCCACCTCGTGACCTTGAGGCGCCACGTTAAATAAATCGAAGTTTACTCGAATTTTTGAAGCCATCGTTTAAAAAGAGTTGCGCGATTAATACGTGTGTGAACAAATGGTACCGTTGCTTCCAGGAACCTTTTGGAATGGCGACGCACAACTCCAGTGGTATTGATGGCGCCTCTGGCAACGAAGTGGCGATCGCCCTCGTCAACGTCGTGCAGCGAATGATCGAGGAGGCCGCACGCTTGCAGGTTCAAGAAGCCGTGCGTCTGCAGGAGCAGGAGGCCGAGCGCAGGGTCCAGGAGGCTGTGCGCCTGCAGGTTCAGGAAGCCGTGCGTCTGCAGGAGCAGGAGGCCGAGAGCAGGGTCCAGGAGGCCGTGCGCCTGCAGGTTCAAGAAGCCGTGCGTCTGCAGGAGCAGGAGGCCGAGCGCAGGGTCCAGGAGGCCCTGCGCCTGCAGGAGGAGAGGGCGGCGACGGCGCTGCGCCAGATGGAGCAGCAGCTGCGGGAGCGGGACAACGCCATCAGCGCCCTCCGACACTCCCTGGACGAGCGAGTGCAGCGGCTGGAGGCGAGGGTGGCTGCGGTAGAAGAGCGAGTGACATCGGCCTCGGCGAGGAGAGAAACTGAGGGGACCGGAGAACAGGGGGCGTTGGAGCAGCTGGAGAGTAGAATGGGGAAGTTGGAGGGGGCCGTGCAGAGAGCGCTGGTGAGTGTTTTCCCGCGCGTGGAGGCCCTCGTGGAGCGGTTGGAGAGCTCGCCGCCAGGGGCGCGCCCTTCCACGCCATCCGCCTCCACCTCATCAAGTTGCGCTTCCCCGACTGCTTCTGCTTCCCCCGCCAGCGCCTTCGGCCCCGAGGAGGGAGAGCCAGCGGGCGATCGACAGTTGGTGGCGCTTCGGATACGTGAGGTGAGGGCGAGGTGGGACAGAGCTCGGGCACGCCCTTCGCGTGCGGGGGAGGATCTGTGTGAGGCGGCCTTCAAAGGCGAAGCCACCCGCGTTCGTCGCTTGCTTTCGGAGTTCTTGCATCCGAGCATCTTGAACTACACGTGCTCTCACGGAGGCACCCCGCTGATATCGGTGTTTTTTCTCGGCCAGCGCCGGGGGAGCGGGAATCCAGAGGTGGTGAGGCTGCTGTTGGAGAGCGGCGCCGACGTGAGGGCGATCGACGTGGACGGTTGCACGGCGTTGCACTGCGCCGGCCTTTGCGACCCCAGGGGCAGGGCGGCGGCCCTGCTGCTGGACGCGGGGGCGGACGTGAACGCCCGGGATGCGCACGGGGCCACACCTCTGCACTGGGCGGCGTTCGAAGACAACGAGGCGGTCGTGCGCACGCTGCTGGCGCACGGGGCCGACAAGAGCCTCCGGTGCTGGAGCGGGGACTGGGAAGGCGACACGCCCTACGACCTCGCTCAAGCGGCCGGCATCCGAGATAGTCTTCGAATCCGAGCGGGGGAAGTATGGCTTTATTAAGGGGACCCGGAAGGCCCTATACCTACAATATTAAATTCAAGGAACATTGTTCCAAACCATATAAACTAGAGGACTGATTTTTTTATTGAAATGTCTTGGTGTGTATATTTTAAACGTTTTATCGTCGGATTTTTGAGAAATTTCAGTTTTTGATCTAGATATAAATTTTTAAGTGTAAAATTTTACACCTAATTTTTTTAATTTTTAAAATGTACATAATTTGTTTAAATAATATAAAATAGAAAGACTATGATAAAAGTTGTAGTGACTTGGTGAAAAGCTTGAAGTCAGTAGCTCTAATAGTTTAGAAAATATTGTTCCTTATGTACCAAAAAATAAACTTAAAGGAAACAAGTTTCAAAGCTTGCCATGTATTTCTAGTACATTCGAGGACCATGTCATGGATTTTCAGACATTTACTTTTTTAGTTATTTCACTTTTTTTTATTTCCACTGATATAGTGTTATTGGCTTGCGTCTCCGTTTTACTCTCCCATTTCCTTATTTCTCTCATTGTAAACAAAAAACATATTCCACATAGACAACCTTGCTTAGCAAGGTCGATGCCAACATTATTTAATTTAAAAAAATACTTAGAAACAACGTACATATAAAAAGGAATTCATCGTCGAAAAGGAGAAATACTGAAGATTAATAATTCACAAAAAATTCAAAATTAATATTTTTTTTTAATTTTCCGTCTTCCGGGTCCCCTTAAATGTTTTATTACCGGCTGAAGCGGCTCACGGCGCGTTCTGGTCGTACAATGACTTTGAGGAGGTTTGACTACAGTCGGTGGCAGGACATTCGATACTATACTTGGGTTTCTTAACGTGGCGGCAGAGGGTATTTTTTCCAAGATGGAATGTGGCACGGCTTTTCGCGTCTTTCTCTGTCGTGCCGCTAGAGTCGCTTGATATGCAGCACTGTTTGATACGGTCGCGATCATGCGATATCTTGCGGCAGGGCCGAGAAAGACGCAAAAAGTCGTGCTATATTCCATCTCGGAGATACTACCCTCAGATTCCTTTTTATAAAACCCCAAAGATAGCTAGGTCTACTTCACCCTCCGTCTGAAGGAGAATTCAAGGGGACGGCTGCTCTGATCGGTAGTTTCTCTTATCAATGCTAGGCGAATGGCTGAGAAGAACCCTAAGAAATGAGCCACGGACCGCGCGCGGTCTTTTTTTCCTTTTCCTAGCCTAACCCCTGACACTCGCACCTCGAGTTGTAAATTAAGTAATGAGAAGAGCTGGGAAGTTCACGCAATTATTTTACCTAAAATAGGCTGGCATAAAGGTATTTATTATTACTAAGGCATACAAAAAAGACGTTTGTTCTGTCTAAAGTATGAGTGTAAAAACGCAGGAAATAATGAAAATTAACAATTTAAAACTAATTATTGTTAAAAAGATTAATAATGAAAATTCTCATATTTCTTCTGCTGCTTAGCAGGTTATAGGCGTGTTCCATTCCTTGGATTTAAAACAGTGGCGGCTCGTGGTCATACCATTAGGGTGTGCGACGTTTTTCTTCTTTCTCTGTGAGAGAGATCTCACACACACAGACATTATATGCATGCATTTACACACATTAACATTAATAATGACAATTAAACACAAATCATCTTATGAAGTCTCATAGCATGCCGAACAATTCCATTCCATTGTTTCTTTTCAGCAACTTTTTTTTGTGGCTTTTTCATTGAAATCATTGATTTCTTACGTTTCATATTTTCAACGCTATTCATTGTTAGTTGCACAAACAGCCGTGACACAAAAATAATTCTCTGATTTCGGTTTCTCAAAACACATTGAAACGTAGCCTAATACTTGACGTTTACAAAATACACTAGGGGTTTGAATACTTAGGAATGGTTTTGTAATAGCAACTCACTTTAAAACAAGAAAATACACATTATATACAATTAACATTTTTATGAATGCAACACTGAACAGCAATGCGTTCGCGTTTCGCGCGCTAGTGCGAAAGCTTATTTAAATCTCACACTTTCTTCGTTCAATGTCACACTTACGTCTGTTAAACACTTGTGCTACTCGAGTGTTATATCTTCGAGACACGTCAAGGCATTTCCCGAGATCGCCACTGCGCCTGCGCCGTGGAAGGAGCACCGCGCGGGGATTGCTCCAGTCCTCCATAAGCCACCGTTGTTCCCCCTACTTCCCCTGCAGCCCCGCGGCAGCCTAGAACGCCGTTTCCTCCGTCGCATTTTCCCGAGTGTGCTCCCGCAGGCTGTCACGAAAGAAAGGCGGACGGACCGGCAATCGCAGCTTCCGAATGGCGCGTGTTTTAAAATACCATGTTTCGTAAATGCTCTGAGAGGACTTGTATTCCCCTCTTGTTAAGAGATGTTGAAGAGAAATGGCACCGAATTAATTTGGGTGTGCACATGCGAACGTGCGAATACCCACGAGCCGCCACTGATTTAAAAGCATTCGTGTGAACGTCGCCTCGATATTTCGGGATATCTTCCACAGGTCTATTGTCTCTCGAGACCCTTATAGTTCTGTCTTCATTCATTCGATCAATGTGATGATTCCATATGTTGTTCTAATGTTATCATTTCTTTCTCTATCCAAGAACGTTTTGTTTAAAATTTTCCTCAACACACGCATTTCTGCTACTTCTTGCTGACGTTGCATGCTTTTTGTTTCACCTCGTGTCTCTGCTGCGTATGTTAAAATCGGTCTAACTACTGATTTATATATTCTTATTTTTGAGTCTTGTCTCAAATATTTGTTGTACTGCACTGAGGAATTTAAGCAGCTGGAAATTCTGTTTCCTTTCATGACTTGTTCTTTTAACTCCTTATTCATCTGGCCTGAGCTTGCAATCACTATCCCCAGATATTTTGTTTCTAATACTTGCTCTATTGGTTGATCATTTACCACGAGCTTACATCGAATAGGTTATTTCGTTATTGTCATACTTTTAGTTTTTTGGATGGAGATCGTCAAATTATAGTTTCTGCAGAGTTAATTAAATTCATGGAGAAGCCGTTGTAGGTCATCTTCATTTTCGGCAACCAATATTGCATCGTCCGCATAACAAATTGTTTGTTAGATTTCCCCATTCTGTATCTTTGTTTGTTCTGAGCTGATTGATTATCTTAATCATTACTAGATTAAATATTAAAAAACTCAAGGAGTCAACCTGTCTGTTCCCTTTCGATATGGTGATGGGAGAGGATAAGATACCATTATTCTTGATCTTAATATTATTCATATATATATTGCGACGGAACACGTCGTGGCCTTCCTTCCGACGCGCCGCGCATAATACAACTCTGTTGCGAGAAGGAGTCGTTAGCCCTAAGGATGTGTGAGATCGCGTGGGCGCTACCGGCGTCGTTCGACAGTCCACTGCCGTCCCGACGTCAGACCTCTCGAGTTGTTTCGAATCGCTTGCCTGAATGAGGCTTATGCCTGAAAATGCACCTGGGTGGGGAATACGGGCAGGTTTATATTCAAAGCAAAACACTTGTGGCTCTGGCATACAAGGCTGTATATTCTACAATCAAGGAATGACAAAAACAAAAACACACACCCAAATTCAACAAAAATAGCCCTTGACAAACAATCACGTACAGAACGCGACCTTCGTGCTCGGAAATATTCGGAGCAATTATTGCTACCTCTCTTCACAATAAATCACCTTATTTCATCATTCATTTAATGAATTGTACTTTATACACCATTTGGTGCAGGCAAGCCTTGGTCTTAAGGACCCAAAGAATACAAAGTTGAACCTTCCTACTCTGAATTGCTTTCATTCCTGACAAATGGTTATTAATCCATAATACACTTCAATCACTACTTCTTAAACAAAACTCGGCACAGAGCAAAATTAATCGAACTATTTACAACACCCCTTTTAACACTTAATTAATTGGGTGACTTGTTTAAAATGAATTAATCATTTCTGTTCTTAACATGGCTTTCATTCAAGAGTTCCACACATCAACGTTCACAAATGTGGCTTGAAATACCTAATATTTGAAAGCTTTTAAGAAACAAACAGTGTGGTTTAGCGTCGTTCAATTACATTTCTTTCGTTTCTGCAACCGTCTGTCGCACGGGTACTCACGCTTCTCCAATGGGGTTTTACGTGAACTGGCCTAGTCGAGTGCTGCGAGCGGCGCCGGCGCCTCGGCGTTTGGGGACGTGACGATCGCGCCCTACGCGACCTCCGGGGCTCTCGCTGCGCTGGCCGCGACGGCTCGTGCTGGCGACGCGTCGGGGTAGCCTGGCCTCCACGATCCTCCGCCCCTCCTTCCGCTGCGTCTCCGTACCAATTTTCTCGGCCGGGAAGTGCCTCGGCCTCGCCTCTGCGCCCGTCTTCCTTCCCCAACACAAATGCTTCTCTGGCGGTGTTTTCAGGAATGGTTATCGCCTTGGCTCCTTGCTTCGGTGATGTGACGTAGCGGCGATGCAGAAAATTGTTCGGCGCACGCCGGAAAAGAGTCCGATTCAGCCCTCACTGAATTCACATAATTCGCTCCCACTGATACGTTTCTTTTCCCTTGTGAGTTATCAACAAAAAACGAGTACAATGTTTGTTCTCTTCCCGTATTCGGATGAAACAATCTCGCGTGAAGTTCACTGCTAGCGACTCGCGACCGGTTTCTCTTCACTAACCGTCATTTATAACGGTTTTTACGTGATTTGTGAGACGCGTTCCGCAGCGATCCGTCCTCCGAGATTTTTCTGAGACCCCTTCAACTTTCAACGGAAAAAAATTTCTTGCCGTTGGCTTCCCTCGTTTTTCGGATACCGGCCAATCACAAGATCTCGTTCCCAAGCTTATCTTTCGAATTTCTTATTCGTGGACAAGCGTTTCGCTAGACGCGGCCGCGGCCGACGTCAGACAGTGACGGGGTTCTCGCGCCCCGTTCAAATTAGCGAACTGCGGAAGACGGTATTTTGGGAATTTTTATATATGGTCCGGTCCGTTACCAGGGCGTATATTCGAGCTCGTCTCATTGCCCCCAACCGGTAAGATTTTTTTCCGTTGTCTTGACTTGATAAGTTAATGGAAAAACAATCTTGTAACAAGCCATTTTCTCCCCTCTCATCTCTTGATTCCATTTTTCGTGATTTCATACCCGAGAAATTTGATTTGTGGTACACAAAAATGCGATTTCTCAAGATTTAATACCAGGTTATTTTTTATTAATAGTGATAATAATCTTCCCACTGCTTCAAGGTGACGTTCAAAATCTATTGAATGAACGATGACGTCATCCACGTAAATGGTAGTGTCTCGTAACCCAGCATTGTTCATGATTTCGTCCAAACATTGAACCAGCGCGGCACCACTGTTGCGCAATCCGAATGGGACACGTTGAAAAACATAGCTTCGTCCCCTGTAGACGAATCCCGTGTACATCTGATCTCTTGGATGTAACCTCATTTGATAGTATGCCTTGCTGAAGTCAGTTGACGAGAAGTATCCTTTATTGGCGAATTGTAACAATATCTCGTCAATTTTAGGCGGTACATCTCTGAACGGAACTGTCAGTGAGTTCAAGTGACGCGCGCCTAAGCATACGCGCAAAGTGCCGTTCTGCTTTTTCACAATTACAATTGGATTTACGTAAGCTGTCGTTGCCCTTTTTATTATGCCTTCTTCTAACATTTCTTCAATATTTCTTGAAATCTCTTCTTGGTACGCCACTGGTATAGGGTAGCTGCGTCCTTTAAACGGCGTCTCGTCCGTGAGTTGGATACGAAACACGTAATTTTTCACTGGCTCTCGATTTTTTCGAACACCTTCTTGGCGCTGATGAGTAATCTTGATAACTTGGCCTTTTGTTCGTCGTCTAGGAGGGAAGCTAAATTAACTTTTTCTTCAATCATTTTATTCAAGTCATTTGTCGCAGATGAACATAAATCTATTTCATCATTAGTTTCAATTACCTTTTCTTCATTTGATTTCATCGTTGTGTTAATTTTTGCATTTCCACGACCTATCAGAATCATTGCGGCTCTTGAATCTACAATTACATCATTTTCAACGAGAAAATCGATGCCTAAAATTAGTGCGTACGTAAGTCCTCTTACGACGAGACATGGCGTGTCAGACCTTGCCTCCTATTTCCAACGGTGCATATATTTGCTTTCTTATTGGGCTTGACTTGTTTCCAACTGCAGTCGTAATTCGCGTACTCTTGACTGGCAATTGAGGTATTTCATTCTTCGAGTCCCTTAGCGCATTGTAGGTGTCTTCATCCATGATGGTCGCCATGGAGCCGGTGTCCACTAACGCCTTCATCGTCACGTTACCACAGCGTACTTCAATTACTGGGCAGCGGTACGGGTACTCGTTCGTCCTGGTCATATTCCACGACACCCATTGGTGGATCACCTACAGAAATTACAGGAACCACGTTGTATTCTGCTTGAACGTTGTTCGACATGGGGTCCCCGCTCACATCGAACCGTGGCAGTTTCCCGATGTTGATGGCTGATATTGGTGTTTGTCACCTAATTCTTCATTATTTTCTTCCTCCTTATTCTTGCGTTTGTTTTGTGGATAGCTTCTATTAGCTTTCTCCCCTCCTTGTTTTGAAGTCCGGTCTTTCGTTTCATTTCGAAAGTTATTTTCTTCCGCACCTCGATCGTTCTTTTTATTGCTTGGTTGGTCACTCTGTTTGGTTGATTTCGCCTCTGGACCTCCCACGCACGTAATGATAGCGTTGGTCGTCATGCTAGCCTTGCCTCCCTTTACGATATTATCTGCCGTAATATCGTAATTACTTAACAATCGCTGGAATGCCTCGATGTCACGTGGTCATGAGCTTCTTGATGAGACGTTCTTTTGGTCATGAGTTCTTTCGAACCTTATCCTGCAGTACCCGTCTTCGCGCGCACTTGAACGAGGGCGCCACAAAGATCCATTTTCCTCTTCTTCTCGGTGACGAGAATTCCGAAGTCCAAGTACTAGATTCGTCTCTCCTGCTCTTGCACAAATTTTGTCGAGTCACTGATCCTCACCACCTCAAATACTTGTATTTCTAATTTAATTTACTTCGCGAAACTTCCCAGTTCTTTCTGATTACGCGACGAGAATGTTAAAGTTCAGCAAGCTATTATTTACTCAGAATTATTCCAAGTCCTGTTGCGTACAAATTCATTCAAATTGTAATTTCCGCACATCGTAAAAATATTCAGAGTCCCAACTTGTAGATCTTATAAATTTTATCAGTCTGAAATTATTAGCTCACACAAGAAAATTACAATTTACACATTTTTACACAGCAAATTATTCGAAATCCATCACGTTATTTCATCCGGAGAAAATTCTAATTTCCGTTCGTCGCACTCAAGAATTACAAGTCCCAATCTCACAAAATTAATCATCCGCGAGCGACCCGCACATCACCACGACATATGTCAGAATGTGAAAATCTTTCTGTTCAGCCCTTCAAGACTCGGCCTATTTCTTTCTACTGTTTTTCACCAGAAACCTTCGACGCACTTCCGTCGTGAATAGACTCACTGTTCTCCTGGCCAATCCCTAAATTAATTACATAATCAACTAGCTATGCCCTAGACTGTCATTGCTTTCTCAACCAATCCCTAAATTGTTTACTTGATCAGCTAGCCATGCCCTCAGGTCCAATGCCAGAATGAAGTTTATTGACCTTGACAACAACTCGGCTGCCGTTGCTAGGGCGCCATATTTCTATTTGTTTATCCTTGTATATTTACCCCATTTACGACAAATATTAGCAAATACATGTGTGACATGTTCGTATGTGACTATATATATATATATATATATATATATATATATATATATATATATATATATATATATATATATATATATATATATATAGGGTCAAAAAGTACCCGGAATTGGTTATTAAAAATTTATTAAAAATATTTATAACATTCTTACATTATTTCCCTTCAAAATACTCTCCTCCTGCATCTACACATTTATTCCACCGTTCATATAATTGTTGGAAACACTCTTGAAAGCCGTTTTTTGAAAGTTCCTTCAGCCGCTCCGTCGCATTTTCAATCACCTCTGACGAATCAGCAAAACGATGTCCCTTCAATGCCATTTTTAACCTTGGAAACAGGTAGAAATCTGGTGGTGCGAGATCGGGAGAATATGGAGGATGTTCCAGAGTGGTAACATTATTCTTGGCAAGGTATTGTTTCACCATTAGGGATCGATGTGCTGGGGCATTGTCGTGCAACAAACACCAGTCATTCTCTGCCCATTTTTCAGGTCGTTTTCGTCGAATTGCATCTCGTAGCCGTTTTAAGATCTGTGTACAATTCTTTATTTACTGTTCTCCCTTCAGGAATAAATTCATAATGAATCACTCCACGGTAATCAAAAAACACCTCCAACATCACCTTACCCCGGCTTCTGTCCAAGCGAAATTTTTGTTTTCTTGGTGAAGTTTTTGACTTTCATTCAGCGGACTGCCGTTTTGTCTGAGGGTCGTAAAGAATGCACCATGTCTCATCACCTGTAACAATTTTGCGCAGGAAGCTGTCGTCTGCATCAGCCATTTCAATCAAGTCCCTGGAATGGTCACTCTCATTTCCTTTTGCTCAGGGGATAACATTTTTGGAACAATGTGCAAGCAAACACGATGCATGTTCAAGTCATTATGAAGAATGCTGTGCACACTCCCATGTGAAATACCAACTTCAGAGGCAATATTATTGATGGTTGTTCGCCTGTCCGAACGCACAATTTGTCGAATGCGCTCAACATTGTCGTCTGTAGTGGAAGGCCGCCCAGTCCGAACATCTTCAATTGTTGTGCGACCGTCGCGAAAACGCTTATGCCACTCGTAAACTGCTGTTTTTTTCATCGCAGAATTTCCGTATGCTTTTTTTAGCATCTCAAGAGTCTCCGAGGGTGATTTCTCCAGCAACACACAGAATTTAATATTGCCACGCTGCTCTAATGACGACATTGCACAATCCGGCGAAAGAAAGAAACTACGATCTACAATATTAAACACCGAACGCACGGAACCAACTACAACTGCCTGCTAACCTGAAAAGCACATTCACTACCAGTTATGCCAACCTCACAAACAAAAATTTCCCTTTCAGCTAACAAATACTTGACTGTAAGCGACCATTCCGGGAACTTTTTGACCCTACCTCGTATATATATATATATATATATATATATATATATATATATATATATATATATATATATATAGTCGCGTCAACTGCTTAATCATTAGTCCCGTTAGTGTAGTGCATGTTTTTCTTCGGGGATGGCAGTGATCTTCCCCCGCTGGATGGCGAGATCCGGCGCCGACCTACCGTCGGCTAGTGGGGTTTCCCCCTAACCAGGACTCCCACCAGCGGGGCACCGCCCCAGCCGGGACAAGCTCTAAGCTCCAGGCCGGTCTCCCGGAATATGTGGTAGTGTAGTGCATGTTAGTGTATGTGTGTAAGGGGAGAGGGTAGGACAAGGAAGAGGAAGAACAGATCGCGCGCGGCCCGTGGCCCTTTTGGCAGGGTACAGTTCCGGCATTCGCCTGGTGTTGATCGGAGAAACCACAGAATACTACCGATCAGAGCAGCCGGCCGCTAGAATTCTCCTCCAGACAGCGACTGAATTCGACCTAGCTGAAAAGCTAGTGTCGAAAATCCTGCCGCCGTGGGGAGTGGAAGCCTAGGACCTCCCGGTCAGAGGCGCTGCAGGGACATGTTGATGCACTGAGCTACCGCTACCGGTATTATGTAAATTAGACGACCTATAGCAGCATATGAGACGTTCACAGATCCATCACGTTGACGTTCTTGATGTAGTTTCAAAGCACTGTAACACACCAGGTTCTCCAGTCACCACCACACCGCCGCCCAGATCATCGCTGTCACTGTCCCTTTTAAACTTTTGGTCTCCCTTTTGGTTTCTCAAAGACCTCCTAGTCAGAGGCACTACAGTGACATCAGTTGATGTACTAACCCACCTTTGTCAGTACTGTTTTCATGTGTTTTCCTCACAAAGGCTAGAATGTAATTTCAGGATATACAAGGTACTTACCACTACATTAAGTGAAATTTTGAAGTTAATTTTTTGAGTCTTTCTGTTCTTGTGATATGTTTTGCTTCTTTCAGATGAGAGGTGCTAAACAGATGAGAGCAAAACAAATATTTACAGAAAAAACACTTTTTCCAAGGATATTTATGTGTGGAATATTTGAAATTAATAACAATTTATATTTTACATAAAGAATGACTCAGTGAAGTCATATTTTCTCTTGGTGTTCATCATGCTAGTTCAAGATTGATCTGATACTTTCGAAATTGATATTTTTAAGTAACAAAGTCGATTCAATATTTTAAAATAGCATTTTATTTATATTACAATTCTCAATTAAATTTACAATTTTGTGCATAATATATTAAATTAATTTTATTTACTTTTATATTTACTTATTTATTACTTATATTTACCTATTAATACTTTTTAATTACTTATTAATATCCTAATTAATTTTTTTGTGGTGTTATATAGTGTATTTTTGTTTTTGAAACTTGGAATCTTTATGCAAGACTTTTTACATAGTACAATGTTATTTTAAAATAAAATCCTTTAAGTACTGGTAGTTTATTTATAATTATTACCGCTTTGGATATATTATACACTTTATAAAACTAAACGATCTGTTGGTTTCTATCTAATAAAAGTATCAATATAAACCAATATCAATATTTATTGCATTTGAGTATCACTAGCTAACATATATTATTATAGAGAAAATTAAATAAGGAAGTAGCATTGACCTTTATATTGTTTTGTGTCTACTTGTGATATCCATACATAGAAATAGAATATTTACAATTTCTACCTCAGACTATAAAAATATACTGTGACAATACAGGATTTATGAAAACAAGATACAAAATAATAATGCATCTAAATCAATTTTGTGTTCTTTTGCGAAATGTAAAAATTTCATTTCAGAAAAGACAATTTCTTTAGAAAAATACTATCGTTTTTTCTTCATAAGGAAAAAATATAATTTCAAAATATGAAAAGTATTTATCATATACAAGCCACATTTTAAAGTTCATTTCTTTAGTCTTTCTGCATGCAAGATGTGCTTGTTTCTCCTAGATTACATGTGACAGGAAGTGGGATTTTTATCTCAGAATAATTGAGATCAAGGCACTAAGAAGATTAGAAATACAATGAATTATGTAATTTTTTACTAATGAACTTTACAGTTCCTATGACATTTTAAAATTGTATGGGTGATTTAGTGCATTGACATTATTTTCCACGTATTCTGTAAGGCAACATATTTTACTTTAAAGAGTTGGGACTTAACAGCTGAGATCCAACATTTTTCTGTACTCTATGCTTCATCTCTCCCATTTATTTGTGCAATGAGATAGGGATGACAAAGGGGAAACCAAAGAAGAATTGTTTTTGCTTATTTTAATCTTACATATTTACATTTTGTATGACGAGCTTCAGGCTGAGCCTGTGCCCTCTGGAATACAAGGGCCGTTGGGTGAGTTCATGCATGCGACTGACAATTCACAGTTGTTCAATTTTGAAGTGGAAAAGTCTCAGAATAGGAACCATAAAAACCTCACTTGTTGGTCATATTCCAATGATCCCTTCCATACTTAGAAGAGAGGTATTGATAGCATTGTCATGTCTGTTTCGACTTGAGCAATTTGTGAATTCAACGATCTGTGAATCAAATGTGAAAGAAACATGTGGATTGTGTAGTATTTCTCAATTTCTCCCACCCAATAATCATTTCTCAGGAACTATCAGTATCACAATTCACTACCTTAGGCAGTGGTTTAGTGTTTGGGCCTGCGATGAGGGCGGGCCCAGGTAAAACAGGGCATATTTTTAGGGGATATTTTGTTATTATTTAAACCACTAACACTACTTGTGTTTGCTATCCAGCTTCAGAAAGGGGCCCGGATAAAAGTTTTGCGGGCAGGCCTGCACTAATTTCGTTACGCTACTGACCTTAAGGTCAGACTGGCTGGGATCATTAACTACACACATGAAATATTAAGCGTCGGACAAATATGACACCTTTTACTTTCCTTTAACTATAATAAAATATATAATTTTGTTATGTTTGTTTGCTCCTAGGATACAGAAATAAGTTTTGATTCTAATAGTGGCTGAAAATGCAAAATCGCAAACATTTTAGTTACGTCAGTCCGATTCTAAGGTAGTGAATTGTGTCATAAGTAGTTCTCGATCATGAATAAACATTACCCTACGTCTCGAGATGTTTCGAGAACAAACTCCTTTCGTCTCGTACAAGTCCTCGTTAGGCCTCATTCACAATGCAAACTTAGACGTAACGTAAGCCGTAAACTTATGCAGTAAACTTTTCACGTAAAAACGAGCATTCACAATGGCAAACGTAAGCTGGAACGTAGGTTTTGCCTGAACCAATCAGAATTCAACATATTGATCGATTCGTTTCTAGCATTTTTTTCGACTCTCCTATCGATTTCGCCTTTTGCATTTGCGAGCAGCTGTTGCGCCCCTACCTATTGAGGTTATATGCGAGCAGTCAACTTTAAATTGTGTACCGCAAATATATTTACACACCAATACACACAATATATTCACACCAATACACACGCATAAACAAGAATCGATCTGGAGTCGACCTTCCTTCTCGCGGATTTTGTTGTGCATTTGTTTTTTTTCATGCTGTTCTCCGATTGGTCTTCGGTAGAATTTCGACGTAAACTTAAACGTAGAAGCTTGGAGCTTGCGAGCTCATTAAGTTTACGTCTCACGTCTACGTTTACGTCAAGGCATTGTGAATGATCTCGCTTTATAACCCATTTCTAGGTTTTGCGACTACGTTACGGTTACGTTTAAGTTTGCATTGTGAATGAGGCCTCAATCTACAATTTGAAATTACAGAAGACATTTGGAAATTAACTTCAAAAGTGCTGAAGCGTGCACACCAGCTCTACTGCATGGTGCATTTGCACCTTTCTGTACTTTGGGAGAGCCAACGGCACTCCATTATCTCACTCGCACAGAATGCAGTGATACATAACTGATTCTGGCCACGTTCACAGAATCTGAAAGTCCTTATACGAGTACATAAAAAGTACGTGAAATGTACTGACATTCACGCCTGAGAATAATGAGGCCTATAATAAACTGGAGCTCGGGAGATTTACCACATATTTGGCTTTGACTGCATCTGCATGAGACCTGCCGAACACTAGTGTACTGAGTTTTGCTTGGCGATCAGGGTGCAATGTCACATGTGTAGCATATTATAAACATAATTATACGGGTTTAACTTAATTATATAAAACATGACACCACATGTTCTGTGGCAAAATGAGGAAATTTTGCAACCTTGAACATGTTCTAGACGTTTGTGACTTCGTTTGTACTTTGAGATATCTGAAGAAACTACATTATACACCACTAAAAGTTAATTATTTCAATCATTATTTTAGTAATGGAATAAAAGTTTAAAACATTGTTACATCGTAGTGACATCTCAGTATATTAAGAAAAGTTCATAATTTAATGCACATCCCTCTCTCAGCACCAAAAGTTTTTTACAACAACTTTTCAACTGAACTTGCACCATGTACAATCTTTTCTTCGGCCATACTACTTACAAACTATTCATTTTCTTGTCAAGTTTTATTACTGTCTAGTCGTTCGACATCTTATTGCACTTCATGATGTTACACCTTGTATGGAGCTCTGAGGGTTATTATTGACACACTAATTACATTTAGTTACAAATGAAGGCAGATAAGCGTTTATTTATTTTTACGACTTTTGAAATAAAATTAGTGTTTATTTTTTAAAGCCAGTAAAAATAGCAAACTACACTACATCTAAACAAAAACTTTTATGTTTTAAATATAAAAGTGCGAGTTAACGGATCCTTGACCAGCAGAATTTTCTTTCAGTTTTGGAATGACCTCATTACCAAAGTGGAAAGGTTTCTGATTAGTTGTTGCCGTGTTTTATGCCACTTACTTCCGAACTGTTAAACACAAAGTAATTTAATTCGAACAATTCGCAATGTAAAGCGTGTGTATGACCAGTTAGGAAGATAATGATTGATTCCACATCCGCTATAAGCAGATGACAGCCACAGCCTCAGAACAAACAAAAATTGAACTTAACAATTTACAAAGTGTCCTTGCTACAGTAAAAATGTTAATGTACAAAAAAGCACTAAATAATAAAAACTTCGCTTTGTAAACAAGCTACGAATGAATGTAACAGCCATTATGCCCCAATAATGACCAGATGACCATTGGGTTAAAAGAAATCAAGTTTTGCGTAGAATATTTTTTCTATTTAAATCTTTATTACTTTTCCACAAATGCTGAATTAAATATATTTTCAATTTATTAAAAACTTAATGTTTAAATATTGACAAGTTTGTAATGCTGTGAATACTTTTAATAGAATAATGACAATAAGCAATAAAATAAGATTTTCCCGATTGGCAATCCTTCGAGAGCGTACTTACTGTAAATAAATACTCCTAAATATGTTACATACATTAAATAACCGCTAACAATATGAAGACCGATACAACATAAATGTGTCTGTTATTAAACAATCATACTAATTGTTATAAGTGTTCGTGTTAAGTTTATTGTAATAATTAAATATAATGATCAATCTACTTTTTTTCACAACATGAATTTATGCTCCTTGGTAGTAACGCTCATGACATGATACGTGGCGTAGCTGTTGTAGTCACAGGGACTGGAAGTCTTCCAGGCGAACTGTTGCTAAAGCTCCCTAGTGGCTGCACGAACATTATTCACATGGAACAGTTATTTTAGATCGGTCAAGAACTTGGACATTTGGTTTAAATCCCTGCTCCTTGTTAAGACGCTGATAACCTTAGACGGGTTGGATCCTGGCCGAAAACCGTTGCTTAGAACTTGGTCATTCTGTTCAATTCACTGTTAGGCATTGGTGACATTGAACGGGTTGTACCCTCGACAAAAACGGTTGTCTAGACGTTGGACATTCCTTTCAATTCACTGTTCACGCTCTGGTGACCTTAGACGGGTTGGACCCTGGTCAAAAGCTGTTGCCTAGAACTCGGGCAATACGTTTAAATCGCTGAACACTGCTCAGTCGCTAATGACCTTCGACGGGTTGGACCCTGACTGAAAGCCATTGCTTAGAACTGTGACATTACGTTTAAATCGCTATTTCCTGTTAAGATGCCGATGACCTTACACGAGTTGCACCCTGGTCGAAAGCGCTGTCTAGAACATGGGTCCGTTTCAATCCCTTTTCACAGATTGGTGTCCTTGGACGGGTTGGACCCTGGACCTAGTGGCTGTCTAGAACTTGGGCATTCCGTTGAAATCGGTGTTCACTGTTGAGACGCTGGTGACCTTGGACGGGTTGGAGTTGATGCTGATGGAGTTGAGCGCGAGTTCCTGTTTCTTTTTATAGAGCAGGAACCCACCGACGCCTCCCATGCCCACTCCGGCCGCCATCATGACCCACTTGAGGATGCCCATGATCTTCATGGCGCGGAAGAGAGTGGACTTCAGTTGGTCCACGTACATCTGGGGCAGCGCCAGGCCCTGTGGACACACAAATTGTCAATGAAAACAATGGAACGGTCGGGGGTCCAAAAGACCGTTGTTATCACCCGACATACAATTTTTGAATGAACTTTTGATTTATTTATTTATTTTATTTATTTTACGTCAAAAAGTTAAAACTGCGTATGACGTGCTATGGGGAAAACTGAATTGTGTGCATATTTTCAAAATTCTGTGATCCCTACACTAAGTCATGTACTACTAAAATTTTGAAAAGAAAAGAAAAAAAAGCTCCCATGTAATACAATCTATTTTCAAAGATAAATAAGCAATACATTTTGGCTCTTATCCATGTTGTCCTTCGGAATAATACTTCCTGCCGCGACAAGGAAACGATAATTTGAATAATTGTATTTCCCACTGAATTCTAGAAGACGTGCACAGAAAATGAAGTTACATTTATGTCCAGAAGCAAAACAAGGGGCTGTCTCAGCATTTGCTCAATGGATCAGGAAAACTGGACGAAAAACAATATCGAGATGGGGGTCATTGACCCGGAGGCTGTAGTACAATAGTTGTTACAGGTTGTTTATATTCATTTATACAGTCCAAATGGTAAATAATGCATTATGTATCATTGTTAAAATTAATGTTACTTTTCTTGTGATGCTCAGTATAGTCTCTAATTGTATAGAAACAGTTATGCAACAGAAACGATTGATTGATTGTTACCTGACGTGTCAACTGCTACGGTCAGGCGAATGTCGGAGCAGATCCCTACAGACCACGTGTAATCTTTCCTTCCTCTTTCTTGTCCTATCCTCTTCCCTTACACACACACTTACACTAACATGCACTACACTACCACATATTCCGGGAGACCGGTCGGGAGCTTAGAGCTTGCCACGGCTGGGACGGTGCCCCGCTGGGGGGAGATACCTGGCTGGGGAAAACCCCGCAAGACGACGTGTAGGTCCGCGCCGGACCTCACCATGTAGCCGGGGAAGATCACTGCCATCTCCATAGGAAACAACCTGTACTGCACTTACCGGACTAATGACATCAGTTGACGCGCCCGGCATCACTCAATCGACAACTCAATCAAAATTTTATGTCGCCTCTCGATCATTATAATGCCCTTGATGCATAAATAACTATTTTCTTTACAAATAAACGTTTTGTTACGAGATGTATGTCCATTCCTTCGAGCCAAATTGACCCGACGCCAGTAGGTGAAGGTTAATTGAAAGTGGTCTAGCGACATCCTTGCTTTCGGGTCAAATTGATCCGACGCCAGTAGGTAAGGGTTAATTGAAATTGGTGTAGCAACCTCCCTGCTTTCGGGTCAAACTGATACGACGTCAGTAGTTAAAGGTTAATTGAAAGTGGTGTAGCAACCTCCCTGCTTTCGGTCAAACTGATACGTCAGTAGTTAAGGGTTAATTGAAAGTGGTGTAGCAACCTTGCCTTCCAATCAAATTGACCCGACGCCAGTAGGTGAGGGTTATTTGAAATTGGTGTAGCGACCTCCTTGCTTTCGGGTCAAACTGACCCGACACCAGTAGGTAACTGATACGACGTCAGTAGTTAAGGGTTAATTGAAAGTGGTGTAGCAACCTCCTTGCCTTCCAATCAAATTGACTAGACTCCAGCAGTTTAGGGTTAATTGAAAGTGGTGTAGTAGCCTTCTTGCTTTCAGGTCAAACTGACCCGACGTCAGTAGTTAAGGGTTAATTGAAATTGGTGTAGCAACCTCCTTGCCTTCTGGTCAAATTGACCTCATGCCAGCAGTTTAGGGTTAATTGAAAGCGGTGTAGCAACCTCCTTGCCTTCGGGTGAAATTGCCCCAACGTCAGTAGTGAAGGGTTAAATAGAAAGCAATGTCCTTGCCTTCGGGTCAAACTGACCCGACGCCAGCTCGTAGGGGTTCATTGAAAGTGGTGTTCCAGCGTTCTTGCCTTGGGGTGAAACGGACAGGACGCCAGTGGTTAAGGACAGGCGGAAGGTTTTGGGCCTACTTTTGGTACAATTTTTGCTCCATTTCAAACTATTATAACTTTTGATTGCATAAAGATAAGAACTTGAAATTTGGATATTTTGAAATTACCCATTTTCTGATCATTATGTATTTTTTTAGTGGTCTACAAAAGATTGTTTTGACATAAGCCTAAAACAAATATACATTGACAATTTAACTTTGGATAAACAATATCATACTTCTGTATCATTTTTACAGAAACTGTTAGCAGTAGAAACTTCTTGTTTTTTTAATGAAAGTACTGATTCTATTTGAGATAACAGGCTAAAATTTATTTTGTTTCTTTTGATATAATATTATAGAAAAAATTGTAAAATTTTAATTTTTTATACACTTGTTTTTTCCATTATTTGAATTTAATATTGTTATTCAAAATTGCAAAATTATCAATTTTTTTAGCCTGTTACCTAGAACTTAAATTGACAAACTACTGTAAAAAAATCATGTGAATATCTTGTTTCATTTAAGAGAAAATTGCACCTAAGTTTTAAAAAATTCACTTACCGGAAAAGGGGCAAAAGAAGCAAATAGTGTTGCCCCGAGTGGCATTTAAATCAACATGTCGCCGGTATTTAAATGCCCATTTAAAAGGCTTAAAATGTTCGAATTGAAAAAAACAAAATATACTGCCTTGTTCAGAAAAGTTCAAAGCATTTTATGGTGTAAAAAAAAAACCAAAATTGAGCCCATTTTGTGAGCCCAAGAACCTTCTGTGTGTCCTTAAGGGTTGCGAGGCGTTACCCACCTCCTCCACCCAGAAGAGCGGCACGAGGGCGGTGGGCACGTTGGCCAGCAGCGCCACCTTCTCCACCGGGTGGAGCGGCAGGCTGAACTGCAGGCGCTTCCGCGCCTCCAACGGCGTGCCCGTGATCTGCTCAGAACAGAAGAGTCCACTCATTAGTGCACAAAAATACTCTTTATGCAGTTAGTTGACAACGTTGAGCTTGAAATAATTCAAGGCGTTGTCATTGCCAACAATGTTGATGAGCAACTTTCGATTGGCCTTTCACCACTGAGGTCCGGGTTGGATTCCCGTCGAATCTCATATGAAATTTGTCCCAACAAAACGAGTTTGGATGCTTCACTAGGGCTAATCCAACCCCTGTGAAGTGTGTTAAACCCCACCCCTATCCTTATTCCTTCCCAATTCTGGTCGCTGGGTAGTGACGCAGGAGCGCGTGGCAGAAGGCGCGTACGCGGAGATGCTACCTGGCGGTCCTCTTGGCAACTGACTGCTTCGTGACGTGATATGATATAAGAGAAAGTTAACGGAGGATTACTCCCCAGCGCAAACGCTCCTTAAGGGGCTTGGAGATGCGTTGCGTCAAGTTGTAGACGCAACAAATTTCTTTGCCATCACCATCAGTTTTCTACCGTATGGAAGTCACAAAAACGACTAGTAGATGACGTAGTCGTTTTGTGGCTTCCATACAGCAGCAAACTGCTGATGATGGCTAAGCTATCGAAAGCTGCTCTTTTTGAAGTAAACAATATTGTTAGCAATGACGCCTTAAATTATTTCAATTATTTGAATGACAACGACAAATCACCGTCAAACCAATACAATGTTAAGATTTATTGCGCGTGAACTTGTTTTGAAAGAGAGCGACATTGGGAGCGTGTTTTCAGACTTGTACGAATGGAATACAGCAACATTATAAACGAGTTGCTTACACTATTTTTTGTATAACATCATTATCTAAATAAATAAAACGAAGTCGGGTTAGTTACACCATTTATAACTCAAGAACGACTGGACCAATTTTAATTATATCTGATTTCTTGGGTTTATCTCCACCGCGCATAGCAAAATAACTATTAAAATATCGAAAAAATTCACAGAAAAAATTATGGTGCTGTAGAATAAAAGTAAATATTCATTTCAAATGCAATTTGCAACACGCGGCTTTTGAATCCATGTCGTTAAATAACTCCTAAACGATGCGTTCTGGTGCATTAAAAACTAAAATTTGGAGGCGGAGACCTCAAAGAAAAGTTTCTCACATCGTAATCAACAGGATGAAATCTTCTTGAATCTTCTATTACATTTTTGTCATTACACATTTGACACATTTGATCATTACAACCCTTATAACGCCCTTGGTGCATAACTATTATGTATTTATTTATTCACGTCTATTATTTAGGTCTTTGATAATCGTAGTGAATAAAGAGAGTTGTACTAATTTCAAAAGTGAGCATTAATAGTATCACAGAAATATTTATTTCCACACAGTGTTCGAATAATCCGTTGCCTCCTGTCAACTATTTTCAATATCAGTATTAAAAAAGAACACATCTGTAGATACATACCGGCTCGAAGTTAAGCTCAATTTCGTGCTTGTCTTGCGAAGGTTCCAAGCCGTCTACTCCTTTTTGGTACTCTTCATGAGCCAGATAGAAATGTGGCAACGTAGCGACAACTGGTGAACCTGAAAAAAACAGGACAAAGATTAGACGTTCTCTTGTCAGCCGTCGTACTGTGCGGATCGCTCCACTCCGTGTAGCTGAGTGGAATCAGTGCCGATTAATGAAGTTTCACTTATTTAAACTCCGATTTAAATATAGTGGCACTTCAAGGTCAAACGTTGGACGGAGAGAGGGACACTGTCATTCAATCTGAAGCTTCGTTACGACTTAAATTTGTGGCATTAGAGCTCCCGATTGGATGAAAAGGAATGGAAAGGTGGATCAGGCCAACAACTGACTGGGAGGTCCTAGGTTCCAGTCCCGACGGTGGCAGGATTTTCGACACTAACCAGATAGCTACGTCGAGTTCTGTCGGTGTCTGGAGAATTCTAGAGGCCGGCTGCTCTGATCGGCGCCGGATCTCGTTATCCAGCGGGGCAAAGACCACCGCCACCTTCCGCCGAGGAAAAACACATGCACCGCACTTACAGGACTAATGACCTGAATAGTTGACGCGCACGGAATCACGAAAAATCAATCATGAAAATGCCCCCCCTCAGCTTCCAGCTCGCAACCTTGAAGTGCCACTATGTTTAAATCGGAATATAGTTACGTTCTTGCGCTGACCGTAGAGATGTACCTACTGCTGCAGAACGAGCAGTCGATCAGTGTCGACTTGTATTTAGCCCAACTTACTCACTGCAGTGGTGAATTCTACTCGTGCTCAAAAGTTATCAGAGTGCTATATAGAATGAGTCGCGTACCTTTAGCTCTTCCTGTAATTTTTCAACCGTTGAAGTTATTGCAATGCAGTTTTCACTAAAATGCATGAGGGAATGGAGCTACTTAATGCATATATACTTTTCGATTTTATCACTTGTATTATAAGAGACATGTAGGTAACTTTGTTTTATTCAAATAGAATTATGCATATATTTTTTGGCCATCATGAGCGTAAAAAGACGAATCCAATGATATGTATTGTTATATGTTCGATAAGCATATTTTTAGTAATTTTGATTTTTTTGCGACTCGTGTTCAACGTATATTTTAAATGTAACAGTCCATCAACGAAAGTCGCGTAGCGCTCTGCCTGGTAACACATGCCCGAGTCGTTACAATATTCGTTAAATACGAGTTGCAAAAAATCATAATTACTCAAGAAAATGCTTATCTAACTTACGACAATATGTATACCATTGAATTCGTCCTTGAATATTCGTCATGATAGACTAAAAAATATGTATAATTCGATTTAAAAAAAAAGCAATATCTCGAAAAATACAAATGATCAAATAGAATTGAATAGATATATTAATTAGCCACATTCCCTCATTCTCTTCCGTAAAAATTGCTTTGCAAGAACTTCAACCGTTCAAAAACGGCACGAGGTGCTAAAGTTACTTGAGTCACCTGTATATACTCCGATTTATTTAACGTGGCGCCTCAAGGTCACGTGCTGAGCGAAGAGAGGGACACTGACATATAATCGGAAGCTTCGTTACGATTTAAATTTTTGGATTGGAGCTACCGATTGGATTCTGGATTGGAGCTACCGATTGCATTGGCTACCGACTGGATTGGAGCTACCGATTGGAAATGCCTGCCTTGCCAGGGCTAGTGGCGAGGGGGAAAATGAAAAAAAACAAAAAACAACCAATTGGATGACAATGTCCCCCTCTCAATCCAGCTCGCGACCTTGAGGCGCCATGTTAAATAAATGAAAGGATAGTACTCAAATCCAAAGTCCCCTAGAACGGCACTCCCAATGGCGAAGCGTCAGGATAGGCGCAGTAAGCTGAGCGGTCCTTAAGAATCTTGAAGACGAGAAATATATCTACACCAAACAAAAATAAAAATGTAAATTCGTAATGTGGTTTTTTAGCTAATTAATACCGTACGTACGCACATCAAGTTCATTTTTCTGTTCTTATGTATATTACATGCGATGTGTCTTCACCGCCGCCCAACTTCAGCGCCACTGTTCTAAAGGATTTTCTTTAATATTTAAGGGGTACTTTATAAAAAGCTCATATCAAACTACTAATTACATCACATTTAGCGTAAGACATCTGCTTGTACATATCAATTATTGTATGCCTATGGACTCGTATTATAAATTTCCTCGGTTGAATACTGGAAGAAACAATGTGTATCACCTTAAAAAAAAAACTTCCTCTTGATATTCATTATGAATCATTAAGTATTTATAATGATGGTAGTATTTAGCACTTTAAATTTAAAAACATCTCATTTATAAAAGAAGACTATAGCATTTTATAGCATTATAAAAATTAAGGTTTAGCATTTTGTAGCCTTTTCTTGAGAAAATTTTAATTACGGGAGGTCTCTTTGAAATAAAAAAATATTCTGGTATTTTTTAGATCTTTCTATTAAAATTAGGAAATAAGCAAAACTAAGTTAACATTTCACCATTAGTGAACAAATATTTAAGGACGCAATTTTAAATTGAAAGAATAATTCCTGTCTTGTATAGAAATACACGCTTCTATGTAATATTATTCAAAGGAGAGGAAAATAAATGAAAGTACATATTAAAATAACACATTATTTTAAAAATGGGACCGGGAGCAGTAGTTTAGTGCATCAACTAATGCCACTGCAGCGCCTCTGACCGGGAGGTCCTATGTTCGAGTCCTGACGGCGACAGGATTTTCGACACTAACATGCACTACACTACCACATATTCCGGGAGATCGGTCGGGAGCTTAGAGCTTGTCTCGGTTGCGGCGGTGCCCCGCTGGTGGGAGAGTCCTGGTTAGAGGGGAAACCCCGCTAGCCGACGGTAGGTCGGCGTCGGATCTCACCATCCAGCGGGGTAAGATCACCGCCATCTCTCGAGAAAAACATGCACTACACTAACGGAACTAATGACCACAGTAGTTGACGTGCCCGGAAACACGAAAAAATCAATAAATCAATCAAACTTACGTGTTTTGGAAAAAATAAATACATATATATGTACACATTTTGCATTTTTATTACAATAAATTTCGTTCTCTATGAAATGAATGGAGAGGGACGCCCACCTGCGCAAGGGAAGAGGTCCATGGCGCCCCGTTTCATGCACTGGTCCTCGGCCGGGCAGAAGCACTTCTCCTCGGGCACCGAGCTCTGGTCGCCGAAGTCAGCCGTGTACCGCATCCCGGGGATGCCCTCGTGCACGATGGCCCGGTCGAATTTGGCCGCGATGGACCTGCGCGCGTGATCAAGCAACAACAATTTTACTTGCGGCTTTTTTATTTTCGTAAATAAAAAAAATTTTAAAAATTGTAAACAAATTTTAAATTAAAAAATCATTTTGTAAACAAATTTTAAATTAAGTTTAAAATTAATAAGTGTATGTGTATTTGGATGTTGTATTATGTTGACAAAGGCATATTTTAGCCCAAAGTGGTGTTTCTTTACTTATATTCATTTTTCAATCATTGATATGTAATTACCATGGTTTGCCTGAAGAAGAAATCAAGGATGATTTCGAAACGTCGCGCATTTAAGTCCATTAACAACACAAAAATGTGATATGTTGTCTATAAAAAATTGAAGCTGTTTTTGTTTATAAATCCTTTACAACGCATTGCCAGATGAAATTAAACAATTAAAATTGGTACACACATTTAAGTTGAAAGTAAAATCTTTTCTGCTGCAAAACTGTTTCTATACAATTAGAGACTATACTGATCGTCAAAAAGAAAAATAATGTTTACTTTAATAAAAGATATAGTATGATGAATTAGTTTACATTTGCATTGTATAATTTTAATAAAAGACTCAATATGCCTGTAACAAGTAATGTACTTCAGCTTCTGGGTCAATGACCCCCATCTCGATCGGGTTTTTGTCCAGTTTCCCTGATCCATTGAGCAAATGCTGAGATGGCCCCTTGATTTGCTTCTGGACGTAAATGTAGCTTCACTATGCGCACGTTTTGTTGAGCTTTCCTTTTGCTTGTAGTGGTAGTAGAGCTTAGGGTGAGTTTCTATTTTGTTAGCAATACAGAAAAATCAATTTTGTTGGTTCGTTTACCGTTAAAAATAAATTTTCTACAATTCGGAAACGAAAATATCTACTTTTTGAAATGTTAATCTCGCTTTTTTAAATTTATTGTTATTATTATTATTATTATTATTATTATTATTATTATTATTATTATTATTATCTCATCTTTCAACTATTAATAGTTAAATTGTTGGGAAGGGACTCTGAAACTCAAGAAAGCGTGTGCAGATGATTTTCTTCCCCATACGTCACATACAGTTTTTTGACTGTTTTTGACTAAATAAATAAGTAAATAAATAAAAACTGTGTTATTTCCTATTATTCTTGTCATTCCGCCGACTGGATTGATGGAATCCAGGCGCGTCAACTGATGTTATTGCCGTTAGTGTAGTGCATGTTTTATCACGGGCGGTGGAAGTGTTCTTCCTCCATTAGATGGTGAGGCCCTGCGCCAACCTACAAGCCCGTTCGTGAGGTTTTCCCCATTAGGGTATCTCTTGCCAGCGGCGGGGCATGCCACACTCGGGACAAACTCTAAGCTCCCAAATTGTCTGGTAGTGTGGAGCATGTAGTTATGTGTGTTAGGGGTGCAGATATGACACGGAAGCGGAAGGAAAGATCACGTGAGATCCGTAGTTCGTTTGTTATACTTGTTTTTTTAATGTGGCATCTATGAGTACTATCTCCAAGATTGGATTTCGGCACGACGTTTTGCGCCTTTCTTGGTCTTGCTGCAAGATGTTGCATGGTCGCGACCGTATCAAGCAATGCTGCAGGTCAAGCGACTCTAGCGGCAGGACTGAAAATGACGCAAAAAGGAGTGCCGAATTCCATATTGGAGATACCCTCACAGATGACACGTTAGAAAAACCCAAGTTCTATACGCGCAAGTTTCCTTGATATTCCAAAGCAAGAGGTGCGGGGAGAAGAGGGCTCCGGCTACGTCACGGATTATGACTACGTCGCCTCGCTCGTGGCTCAAAGCGAAGTCGCTAGCCTTTCACCACTGAGATCTGGGTTCGATTCCCGTCGAATCTCATGTGAAATTTGTTCCAACAAAACGCGTTTGGCTGCTTCACAAGGGCTAGACCAACCCCTGTGAAGTGTGCTAAACCCCACCCCTATCCTTATTCCTTCCCAATTCTGGCCGCTGGGTAGTGACGCAGGAGCGCGTGGCAGGAGGCGCGTACGCGGAGATGCTACCTGGCGGTCCTCTTGACAACTGACTGCGACGTGACGCGACATGACAGAAAGGTTAACGGAGGATGACTCCGCAATTGCGCAATGTAATGGAGGATTACTCCTTACCGCAAAGCGCTCAACGTCCCTTAACGGGCTTGGAGACGCGTTGCGTCAAAATGGTAGACGCAACAAATTTTAAAAAAATTAAAATAAATAAATAAATAAAAGGGCGTACCAACTCTGAACATGAACTTAACTCGCCAAAGCGTGTCGCGAGAAATGCTACGATTGTTTTGAAAGAACGAGGAGGTTTTTGCCAGCATTGTTAACTGGTACGTGTCGTTCTGAGTCGAACCTCACGGGCCGTGTTATTCAGCGCTGGGTGAGGATTAGGGATCTCGTGTATCAAGAAAACTTGCGCGAGCAATATAGGATACTGCTCCGGCATTCACCAAGTGTTGATCGGGGAAACCACGTAAAACTGCTACAATTCTTGTTGACTGTTTACTATTCTTAGTCACATACTCGTATTGTTCGGGTAGAAAATCCTTTTAATTCAAAAGTTTACAAAATGTGTATTGTGGTGAATCAATAGATGACACAGCGGGCCTTAACAGATTTACTTTCCTTATGTACCTTCATGAATCTAAATGGTCCGGGCTTACATGTAGGTGTTGGATAAATCTCAATGAAGCCTTTCTGAAAGATTATTTCAAGACCACATCATCTCTTTATGGTATCTTGTAATTTATTCAATATTGATTGAAGGGGAGTGAGACCTCCCTTCAGATCAAAATAGCTTCATAGACATTTATCCAACATCGACGTGTGAGTGAAGTCGTAGACTTCCGCGGCCAGAGTCGTGTAAATGATCTTGGCTGTCCAGGTGACGCCGCGTCGAAGGCTGTGTTGCCAGCGGCAAACACAGGCAACACAGCCTTCGACGTGGCGTCACCTGGACAGCCAAGATCATTTACATCGACGTGTAAGCCCCGACCATTTAGATTCATGAAGGTACATAAGGAAAGTAAATCTGTTACGCCCGCTGTGTTATCTATTGATTCACCACAATACACATTTTGTAAAATTTAAACTAGAATTCTCTTCCATACAGCGGCTGAAACTCGACGTACTTATGAAGCTACTATCGGAAATCCTGCTACAGTCAGATCTGAAGAAGAATTCTAGCAACCGGCTGCTCTGTTCAATAGTTTTCCGTGGTGCCTCCGATCAACACCAGGCAAATGCTGGCGCAGTACCCTAACAAACGAGCCACGGACTGAGCGCGATCTTTCTTTCCCATTCCTTGTTTTATACTACCCCTTACTTACACGCACTTGCATTATCATGCACTACACTACCACACTTATCGGGAGACCGATCGGGAGCTTAGAGCATGTCCCTGCTGGGGCAGTGCCACGCTGGTGGGAGATACCTGGTTGAGGAAAACTCCGCTGGCCGACGTGTAAATCGGCGGCGGATCTCGGCATCCAGCGGGCGAAGATCATCGCCACCTCCCGAGCAAAAAACGTTCACTACACGTACCGGACTAATGACATCAGTTGTTGACGCGCCCGGAATCATTAGTAATCAATCACCTACTACCGTGGGGAGTGTAACCGTAGGTCAGGCACATGAAACCGCGCCCGCACGAGCTACGTGCCCACCTGGAGAGCCCTGCACTCGTACGGGTACGGGCAACTTCCCCTGACTCCGCACTCATTTCCCCTCCAAATCCAGAAAGGGGTGTACATGTGCAAGCTGAAGCGGCGCGAAGCGGTGAATAGGGGCTTCATACGAAATATATGTTCCCAATTCATATGTTTACCAGATTTTTTCTATCGAATAGACATGGATTGTATTATATTTATATTCTTCACTGATTACTATTTGATGTTTATTTTCTTAGTAAATTCTCCCTTACATAAATATATTTGCTAAGTGACAGGGATATCTTTGAATGGAGAATTCTTTCTTTGTTTTCGTTTTGTCGTGTTATTAAACCAATCAGTTATTTAATGTATTTAGCAATAGCCTAATAGTATTAAACGTCAATAGGCCGATAGACACCAAATGACAGACGCAGTTGAAGTTTGTAAACCGAGGCGACAGCCGAGGTTTATAACCAACCAAGTCTGTGTTATCGGCCGTGCGTTGTTCAATACTTTTCGTAATACCATCTTCTTATAAGAAAAATAATATAAATAAAAAATGTTCTTGCCTTTGCTTACGTAGGAATGCAAAGTCCCCTTTTATATCGTTTCAGACGCGAGTCCAAGACCAACTATAATGTTGGCCTTGGCGAGACATTTCGATTCGATTGTTTAATATGTGGTGGCTTTGTTTCACACCATTAAAAAGATAAATTTTCCACAAAAGTTTTGATGGATATTTCAGAAGATCTTATGGAGACAGCGAATAGTGCTATTTTTACCGACAAAAACGAAATTATGGTATGAGAAGGAATACGAAGATTTCAAATATTGACGTCAATGCAAACATGTAAATGAGGTGAATGAAACAGTAATGCTGGCGTATACTAAAGAAAAATATGATATTCTCCCACATCGTTGTGGACAAAATTCTCAATGTTAACATAATGTTTATTAGTTAACGAAAATGCTGACATGTCAAGGTTAGTATTCCACATTTTTCATTTGTATGTTTCAGTTAAGAAAGTTTATTTAGTAAGTGACATGTGATTTGATTTTATAGATTCGGAAAGCTATACGTATTTTTGAGAAGAAAATCCGAAGGTTATATAGCCAACAAGGCGAAGATTTTCTCTGAAGAACATATTAGAAAATTTTTACTGGAAGCAAATGCGCCACTGACTTCCAAAGTCAGTTATTACAATTTTTAAGTTCAAATAATACGTATATTTTAGTGTTGTTGATTTTGTAGGGAGGCCTGGCCTTTATTTTTTTAAATTTTATTTTAGGACAAAAAACAGTTCAAACTGCGTATGTCGTGCTATGGAGAAAAGTGAATTATGTGCACATTTTCAAAATTCTGTGATCCCTACACTAAGTCATATACTAAAATTAAAAAAAAAAAGTGTTGCTGATTTTGTAGGGAGGCCTGGCCTTCCTTGGCTCCTCTGAAAATCCATCACTGACCTGCAAAGTCAATTCTAACAATTCTTTTGTTCAAAAAATATTTATATTTTAGTGATGTTAATTTTGTAGGGAGGTCTGGCCTCTCTTGGCTCCTCTGACTTGCAAAGTCAATTCTGACAATTCTTAAGTTCAAAAAATATGTATATTTTAGTGATGTTAATTTTGTAGGGAGGTCTGGCCTCTCTTGGCTCCTCTGACTTGCAAAGTCAATTCTGACAATTCTTAAGTTCAAAAAATATGTATATTTTAGTGATGTTAATTTTGTAGGGAGGTCTGGCCTCTCTTGGCTCCTCTGACTTGCAAAGTCAATTCTGACAATTCTTAAGTTCAAAAAATATGTATATTTTAGTGATGTTAATTTTGTAGGGAGGTCTGGCCTCTCTTGGCTCCTCTGACTTGCAAAGTCAATTCTGACAATTCTTAAGTTCAAAAAATATTTATATTTTAGTGTTGTTAATTTTGTAGGGAGGCCTGGCCTCGCTTGCCACCTCTGACCTGCAAAGTCAATTCTAACAATTCGTAAGTTCAAAAAATATTTATATTTTAGTGATGTTAATTTTGTAGGGAGGCCTGGCCTCTCTTGGCTCCTCTGACTTGCAAAGTCAATTCTGACAATTCTTAAGCTCAAATATGTATATTTTAGTGTTGTTGATTTTGTAGGGAGGCCAGGCCTCGTGTGCAAACCCGCCACTGACCTGCAGAGGTCTGGTGCGAATGCGACGATGCCGTCCTCCTTCTTGAGGAAGGGCGGGAAGATGGTGGAGTCGGTGCCCTGGAAGGAGTTGCAGGGGTCGCCGCTCCAGACGTTCATCTTGGTCTCGCCCTTCCACGAGATGACGCGCCCGAGGTCCGCGATGTTGCGGATCCCGCGCTTCACCTCCAGCCGGTTGGGGTCCAGCGTGTTGTTTTTCTGCGCAGCCAACAAGCGCTTGTTTTCATCTGTTTATTTGTTTTACGTCAAAAAACAGTTCAAACTGCGTATGACCTGCTATGGGGAAAAGTGAATTGTGTGCACATTTTCAAAATTCTGTGATCCCTACACTAAGTCATATACTACTTAAATTTAAAAAAAAAACACTCCCATGTAATAAAATCTATTTTCAAAGATAATTAAGCAATAAATTTTGGTTCTTATCTATGTTGTCCTTCGGAATAATACTTCCTGCCGCGACAACATGGAAACGATAATTTGAATAATTGTATTTCCCACAGAATTCTAGAAGACGTGCACAGTAAATGAAGTTACATTTATGTCCAGAAGCAAAACAAGGGGCCATCTCAGCATTTGCTCAATGGATCAGGGAAACTGGACGAAAAACCTGATCGAGATGGGGGTCATTGACCCGGAGGCTGTAGTACAATAGTTGTAACAGGTTGTTTATACACATTTATACAGTCCAATTGGTAAATAATGCATTATGTTTCATTGTTAAAATTAATATTACTATTCTTGTGATGCTCAGTATAGTCTCTAATTGTATAGAAAGTTATGCAGCGGAAACGATTTCACTTGGGTTTTAAACTTTCCTATCGAATTTAATCGTTTAATGTCATCTGGCAAAGTGTTGTAAAATCATGTACATGTATTGTATGTGAATTTTTTGTAACGAGCTGTTGATACTGTCACCTGATGTATATGATTTCTACGTCGAGTGTTATAGTAATAGACATCGGCATTTTCTGAAAATATATTCCCGCCCTTGAACGTGTTGAACATCCCATCTTGAACGTGTTCCATTACCATCTTAAACGTGTTCTGGACCTGTTCCGTTTACGTATACCCACGGTGTAAGATATATAGGTGTGTCAACTAGCCGCCTTTTTGCAGATTTTCTGAAGCCAGTTTGAGGCTAGTTCCTAACTCGTCCGTATGGTGCGTACGATCGGTTTGGGCATAACAAGTCATGGCCAGGTGATGGCCGGCATGGTGTCGCTCACGTTTCCAGCGTAGTATTTTTCTCAATCGGAGAAACGCTAACGTAAATGTATTAAAGCGTATTTAGACGTATTACAACGTGCGTCGGAGGTGTTATTTTTTTAAAATTTACCACCGATTGAAGATTTGCATTTTAAATCAGGAGGTGAGGTTATTCTAAAGAGAAAAACAAAAATAATATAATAATAATAAACAGGGATTATTTTTACGAAAAACACTTCAACTGTGATTTACTGTTAATCAAGTGACGGTCACGTTGCTTTGCAACCCATAATGTCAGCAATCAATCAATAGGATTGTACTTAATTGTAGTGTACTGGATCATTTGTGAAGACAATTTCAATATAATTAATAATTTTCTAATAAGATAGTCATTTTACTTGACTGTCGCAATTCCACCACTAAACGACAAATCTCTGATTTGAAATTTGAAATCAGCTGCCCACGGAGCTGTCAAATGGATCATGGTCATGCTACGTCATACCCAAACAGATCGCAGCGCTTATATGCGAGAACTACGAGAACTAGCCTCACACTATCTTCAACTTGGGACTGGGAGTGAACACACCTATATATCTTACACTGTGCGTATACCAGTGTACTAGGCGAGAGATTCAGTTCCTTTGTCATGAGAAATTTCGTTCACCCTAAAGGAATCGGTTCCCTAGAGTGTAAACGTTGAACAGATGAACATTGTGATATATGATCACATTTACACGGTACATTTAGACATTAGTTTTACATAAGATTTCACTTTGAAGAGAATTTATTCTGAAGGAAATACTCACTTTTAAGAATTACTTAATAAATAAATAGATAAAGACATTTATAAAAATTACTCACCTATTGCTTCGCATTATATATTTTTGCGATGTGTTGTAAAAATTGTTCATCTCGATAGACAATGTACACCAATTTAAAAGACTTACAATGCAGAAAAAACACGCAATTCCACCTTTCACTTAACATTTACATGGTACTGACACTGGTACATCAATTTCAGCAAACAACACGAGAACAACTAAAAATTTTACCATGCAAGCATAGAAAAATGACAATCAAAATATGAAATAAATGAAAGTATGAAATATTATAATAAATTATATAATATTCCTTTTTCTCGAAATCTATTGTTTCTTCCTCCCTATTGAACTTCTCAGAAAGTTGTAGGAAATTCATATTGGCTCTTCCTAATAAGAAATTACACTTATTCAATTGTTTCATAAACAAATCAAACGTTTCATGATATATTTTTCTCATTGGGTCGGCGTGAAATTGAGTGCTTTTTTGGTGTGGAATTTGTGTGTTAGTATTTTAAATTGGTTTGTATTGTCTACCGAGATGAACAATTACTACAATACATCGCAAAATTATATAATACGAATCAATAGGTAAGTTACATTTCGTCTACCTATTTACTACACCCTTTAAAAGAAATTATCTTAAAAGGGAGTGTTCCCTTCAAAATAAATTCTCTTAAAAGTGAGAGAGGTATATAATACAGCGTGAGCGCCGGAGCGAGAGCGGAGGCGTGAACCAGGTCTCGAGAGCGAGGGCTGGTAGGCCCCTCGCGAACGTGGCACGTTGGATTCGTCGGGTAGCGACGTGCGGTAGCACGTCGCGGACCACTTGGTCTCAAAATGCGTTGGTTATAAAATTTCGTTGGCTATAAAATTAAATATCTAGCTTGAAAAATACGAATAATCACTTAAGTAAATCAAAGGAAGAGCGTCCACCATAAACTTCCGATTTACCAACCAGTAATATAAAATTAGTCGAATTGTGGGTTTGCGGGGGGGGGGTGCGGATACGATACTAGCCAATAGAGAACTAATAAACTAGTAATATAGTAATATAATTACTATTAAATTGTAATAATACCATGTGCTTTATGTAAAACTAACGTTGAAATGTACCGCGTAAATGTTGATTGAGTGGTATCAAAACGTTAATCTGTTCACATTGCAGAGAATCGATACCAAAATTTCTCGTGTCCAAGGAACTGAATATCTCGCCTAGTGAACTGGTTGACGTATAACTGAAAAGGTCCCATATTCTTTACTTTTTTTGGGGGGGGGGATTTAAGGCCGCATCAACATCTAGATCATTAGCGACCACTATTGGAGTTAACGGTAACTATGAAGATGAAACGATATGGTGATGTTAAGGGGTGAAAGGATGAACACAAATACAACCATTCCCGAGGCGGGACTCGAACCCGAGATCCTTTGGTCCGAGATTACTTCGACTACTGCCTTAGCGATCTCGGCCACCGAATCGCCATATTTTTAACTTGTAGACCCGGAAAGACTTCACTGGTGCAATGTATTACTCTTCACACGCTGTTGGTCACGTGATAGTTTAATGACCTAAAATAGTGTCAAAAATTATCAATAAAATGCTCTTAGAGAGGTTTAAAGTGCCCTATAAGCCGTCAAAAATGACGTAAAAATTTGATCAAAACCAATTCAGATGAACAACTCAAGCTATTGGCCATGTTAGTAAAGTATTCGAGGTTGCTTCGTTTTGTTCAAGTGAACTCAGTTTGCAAACTTTTGGCTTGGATTGCTCTTTGCCAGGAAATCTGTCCTTAGTTATGTCGAAATCGGCCCAATCGACATTGATGATGGTAGGAGCCACAGGAACCTTAGATTACATGTACATATTTACAACGGCTGACATTACATTTTATGAGTGCAAAAATCAAATAGGCTTCCGTGAAATTCTTTGGAGAATTTGTTACATCTTGTAGATATTATTTGAAGCAAGCACCATTAAAATGATGTTAAATCGATTAAAGCAACGAAAAATGCTTTAAAATAATGGAAAAAGTAAAATAGACGACCTGTTAGTCAAAATTAATGAAAAATGCAAAAAATACGTAAAAATGTTTTTCATAACAAAATTAATGTCTAAACTAAAAGGCATTGTTCCAAAGTGAAAAGAAAAAAAATACATTTCATTAAAATCCGCCTCCTATTAACATTTTACGCTACGAAAAAATGCAAAAATGCTAATGATGCAAAAATGCAAAGATGCAAAAATTTTAATAGATGAAAGGCTTTTATTTGTCTGAGATAACGGTCAAGTAATAATTCCGGTCTATATTTCACAATCGCAGGGGCAGAATGTGCAGTGAAGATGCGCTTAATACTTTAGGGTGCGGCGGATTGCTTGGAAATTTTGTTCACGGGAGGTTGAGTCGAAATGCATAATTCTTCAACACTCCCATTTTGCGTCTATGTGCTCAAGGGAGGGAAAAGTAGTCATCGGTCAATCCGATTCGATGGCCGAGATCGTTAAGGCAGTAGCGATCTCGGGCCAGAGGATCGCGGGTTCGAATGTCACCTCGGGCATGAATGTGTTGTCCATACAGTTCTCCCAACAGTTTAAAAATTAAAATAGTGGCTATATGACCTAAACGTTGAAAAGCAACCTTAAAAGAAATCATCGGTCAAGAAAAGTGAAATGTGAAATTTGTTCCAACAAAACGAGTTTGGCTGCTTCACAGGGGCTAGTCCAACCCCTGTGAAGTGTCCTAAACCCCACCCCTATCCTTATTCCTTCCCAATTCTGGCGGGTGGGTAGTGACGCAGGAGCGCGTAGCAGGAGGCGCGTACGCGGAGATGCTACCTGGCGGTCCTCTTGACGACTAACGGACTTCCGGACTTTGTATTGGAGGATTATTCCCTAACACAATGACTGCAAAACGTAACGGAGGATTACTTCCTGCGCGCAACGCCAAATGGGGGTTATGAGAAGCGTTGCGTCATGACAAGGTGCAACAATTAAAAAAAAAAGAGTTGCGCGGTTAATACTCACGTGTCCGAAGAAGGAGAATGTAAACTCCTTGTCGCTGACCCAGTGGAAGTCCTTGCCATCCTTCTTGAGCGCGCCGCACACGGCCTTGGCGCTGAAGTCGCTCACGTCGCAGTTGACGCTGACGCCGTCGAAGAGGATCTGGCTGGCCTTGGCCGTCATGAAGGCGTGGGCGGGCTGGCGGTGGATGACCGGCAGGGCCTTCCCGATCATGCCCAGCATCCCGGGCTTGGTGCGTTCCAGGGCACCCACCAGGCCCTGTAAGGCAGAACGGGTTTATTTATTTGCATGCGTGTTTCTTTTGACGTCGATTTCAAACAACTACAATGGTTGGGCGATCCAATGAGAATACAACCGGGAACGGTGGCTCAGCGCATCAACTGATGTCACTGCATCGCCTCTGACCTGGAGGTCCTAAGTTCGAGTCCCGACGGCGGCAAGATTTTCGACACTAGCTTGTCAGCTAGGTCGAATTCAGTCGCTGTCTGGAGAATAATTCTAGCGGCCGGCTGTTCTGATCGGTAGTTTTCCGTGGTTTCTCCGATCAACACCAGGCGAATGCCGGTGCAGTACCCTAATAAACGGACCGCGGACTGCGCGCGATCTGTCCTTCCTCTTCCTTGTCCTATCCTCTCCTCTTACACACACACACACACACACACACAGTTACACTAACATGCACTACACTACCACACATGCCGGGAGACCGGAGGGGGACTTTGAACATGTCCTGGCTGGGGTGGGGCACCGCTGGTGGGAGATACCTGGTTAGGGAGATCCCCTCTAGCCGACGGTAGGTCTGCGCCGGATCTGGCCATCCAGCGGGGGAAGACCACATTCCGAGCAAAAACACGCACTACACTTACGGGGCTAATAACCATAGTAGTCGACGCGCCCGGAATCACTAACGATCTATCAATCATGGGAATGCATGCTGATAGAATACCAAAACTAGTCTTTGTGTGGATCCCTTTCAAAAGAAGAGAATATAGAAGTTCGAGGAGGTCGATATGACAGAGAAGAACAGAAGATGCCTAGCGGAATAAAAAGCAATTTCGTAGAGTCCTACACACGGTCATTTGAACTGCAAAAGCTTGCTTAATAATAATAATAATAATAATAATAATAATAATAATAATAATAATAATAATAATAACAATAATAATAGTAATAATGTGCTGGCCCGGATAGCGGAGGTCGCGAAGGCTGAAGAGCTATGGCTGCCTCGTTCTTAAAGGGTCGTGAGTTCGAATCCCGCCCAGGGATGAGAAGTTTGTGTGTGTGTGTGTGTTTGTAATTGTCCATTCATCCTTCATCATCATAATTTCATACTTCATCCCTCAAGACTAACAACCTTGTGGTGTCAATTGGATTCACCATAGAAATGCTGGTCCCTCCTCCAAAAAAGTCACGTGCACTCCTCGAGAAAGACCCTGCGTCATCCAGACCGACCTCTTTCTCTTCCTGGAACTGTAACTTGTGAAGACTAGGGCTCGATTGATTGATTTTTTCGTGTTTCCGGGCGCGTCAACTACTTCGGTCATTAGTCCCGTTAGTGTAGTGCATGTTTTGTTCTCTGGAGATGGCGGTGATCTTCCCCCGCTGGATGGCGAGATCCGGCGCCGACCTACCGTCGGCTAGCGGGGTTTCCGCTTAACTAGGACTCTCCCACCAGCGGGGCACCGCCCCAGCCGGGACAAGCTCTAAGCTCCCGACCGGTCTCCCGAAATATGTGGTAGTGTAGTGCATGTTAGTGTAAGTGTGTGTGTGTGTAAGAGGAGAGGATAGGACAAGGAAGAGGAAGGACAGAACGCGCGCGGTCCGTGGCCCGTTTGGTAGGGTACTGCTCTGGCATTCGCCTGGTGTTGATCGGAGAAACCACGGAAAACTACCGATCAGAGCAGCCGGCCGCTAGAATTCTCCTCCAGACAGCAGCTGAATTCGACCTAGCTTGAAAGCTAGTGCTGAAAATCCTGCCGCCATCAGGACTCGAACCTAGGACATGTGAATATAAGAAAAAATATTGAAGAGAAAATTTAAGTTTCAAGAAATTAATGGCCTTTATAATTTACTTTATAGATTAATAAAATTTCTAAGAGATATTACAATTTGTATTCTTATGAAGATTTTAAAGACATTTTTATTGCAGGAAAATATTATTAAATTTCGCAGAAGAAGCATTCAACCAAGTGTGATCAATATTATTCCAAATTTGAACTTCATGAGTCATCCAATTGATGCCGTAATACAATCTTCACAGCGTTGTACATCGCCCCGACGAAATATCAGGGGAGTGAAAAAGTCACTTTCAAAGAGAATCTGAGAGTATTTTGAAGATTCGACACCCATTTCTTGAATTGTTTGCTTAAAAACTGTGCTTTCAATTATCCTCTTTAAATGAGTCTTGTCGACCCGCCTCTGTAAATGATTGATTCCCACTTTTTCCATGATTTAATAATAATCGTCGCGTGGAAGTTCAAGTGGAATTATTTATTTCGTTCTGACTTGCAATCCGTGACCTCTAATTTTTGTTTGATTCTAAAAGAAAGCGTTCAATTGATCCGTTGTTATAAAATATCGAAAACACCCTTCAAAATGTAGGTGCACGAAGGGAAACTTGGAATCTCTTTTGTTCTATGATTGAGGTCATATCGTAGAGGACAAGTGATCGATTTCCTATGATAATGGTTTTCTTTTACAAAAGTTATTACGAAATGTAATCTTTGGCATTTACACAGGTTCCGTTGTCGAATGAAATCATGGAATACTACAAACTCTAGATAAAAATTTCGGCTGATGCTGTAAATGCTACTTTTTCCAAACTAAATTCAAACGAGAGTACAGGGGATTAAATGCGTCCATCTCCTTTCTTTCTTACAAAGTTAAAGGAATTCCTTCAATGATTATTGTCGTGTTCCAAACGTCTAACAACACTTACTGGTACTTTGCCTTAAATTCAAATCAATTATTGTATTCTTATTGCATTTAATTTTTTTGGGGGTCTTTATTACTTGGGTGTTTGTAACGGGTTGCGTGAGGGACTTGCCTTCACGGATTGAATGTGGCACGTCTTTTTGCGTCCTTCTCGATCGTGCTGCCGGATGTCGCACGATTGCGACCATATCAAGCAGTGTTGCAGATCAAGCGACGTCTAGCGACACGACCGAGAAAGACGCGAAAAGTCATACCATATTGCATCGTGAAGTCACTCACGATGGTCACGTCACGTCACTCACTGGTCCCTCACGCGCCAGGTTACGAAATCCCAAGTATAGACATATCGGAGCCCAGGCGGGAGCTTAGAGCGTGTTCCGGCTGGGGCGGTGCCCCGCTCGTGGGAGAAACCTGGAGCGAGAAATCCTCTGCAAGCTGTCGTGCTGGTCGTTGCCGGATCTCGCCATCCAGCTGTGGAGGAACAGCGTCACCTCCAGGTATAAAAGACATTCACGGCAATAACGGGACTAATAACTAGGGCCCGGATTTTAATGACAAGTCATATATTTTTTCTGAACCTTCGGGTGAATTTTAAAACAATTTAAGCGCGAATCCAGGTATTGTCGATCTGGAAAACGTATTTTTATTGTGCATATAAAGTCATATTTACAGAGTTTTTAGTGAAAGGTCATATGTGGGCCAAATTCTGCCATAAATGCATATATTTGTCATATTTTTAAGGACAGTTTTTAGTAAAAGGTCACATTTTGGCCAGAGTTTGCCCGAAATGCATATATAGGTCATATTTTTAAGGACACGAGAATAAATGGCTTGAAAATGTGTCTCGCATGACAATGTATCACGTGATATTGTCACAAATACACTCAACAATTATACTACAAAGGATTATTTGAAAGAGAAGGATTATTTTAAACAAGAAGTATGCAGTAGTAAAGCAAGTCGTTTGGTTTGATGGGTTTTATTGTACTGTACTTGTTTGGTTTTACAGACAAGCAATTTTTTTAAAATACTAGTTAGTTCCAAAGACTGCAAGCCGTATGTACCGTACTCACAATCTATTCTTGAATGAATTTTGTATTTGTTAAAACAAAAAAATAACAGTAATTAAAAAAAACTTGTATAACGTCATATTTTATTTTTAAGGTCATATTTATATATTTTTTAGGTCATAAATGCTTGCATATTTACCTGATTTTTAGGTCATTAAAATCCGGGCCCTACTAATAACCATAGCAGTTGACGTGCTTAGAAACATCAATCAATCAAGTATATTTTTGGAGGAATGTTCGTAATGTCTGAAAGTTTGTGGTTGTGCCGGGGAAGAGTTGTATCCTGAGCGGTGTCTTTTGTTTTGATTAAAAAAACGAGTTTTTTCTACAACTGCATAAAAAAGACAACTTCTTTGCATCGCTAGCAGTACGTGAACTTCGCCATTTTTTAATCGACATTAAAAAAAGATCGTTGCCAAGACAACTATCTTGTTACCGTGAAAAAACGTCTTTTTTGCACGGTTTTAGTTTTTGTTACCTAAGATACTCTTAACTAATCATGGCCCTATAAAATGCATTTCTATATTGTCCGGAGTACCAGGCTTCTTTTTCCAATACAAGTTTACGAAACTATTTTTATTATATTTTTATGCAGTTGTAGAAAAAATGTTGTTCATATTTCGTGTGTAAAGTTTCCGCCCTTTTCATGGTCTCGATTGAGACTTTTTTCCTCGACCTACGGTCTCGGCAAAAAATCTCAATCTCGGCCATGAAAAAACCGGAAACTTCACACACTTAATATGAAAATAACTATTTTCTACGCGCCGGCACTCTTGAGAACCATCTTCGGGACAATTTTTAGTGTAGAATTCAATTTTTTTAAACCTCTTCTCTAGCAAAATAAACTATTTTCTTAACATAAAATGAATCAAATATTTGCATCAGATGTCTTGTGCGTCGACGGGACAATTAAAAAAAATTGTTCTAAGTCGCATCAACATCTAGGTTATTAGCGAAATAAGTAATAACGTAAATAAATACGATATACTACGTAAATAAATACAATATTTTATATTTTAGGATAACAATATTATATTTTTACAATATTACTGCGAAATAAAAAATACCGTCATTGAATTTATAATTCAACTGTAAATCACGGAACACAGCTGGATCGAATGTTAAGTTTTGTTAGAGTTTTCATCGTACAGATCGAATACAAGACGGTTCCTTGGTTTTATTCAAAACAATAATAGTTATTTTGTATGATACGTGTGGTAAAAGTGACATTTTATTTTGCAAGTAGGAAATGTTGCAACATGAGGCGGAGTAGCATAATCCTAGGAGCAAAATAAAATCATTTTTACAGTGTGTGCCATTCTCTTTTTAGACATCCTTACTGATTTTTATTTAATTATACAAATTAAATTTATTTAATTATACAATTAAATTATTTTATTTATATTATATTTTATTTATATTTTATATTAATTATACAATTAAATTATTTATTATTATACAATTTAATTAATTTATTTAATTATACAATTAATTGTGTACGAAGTTACGTTAAGATCAGTAGTGTCTGATACGTGAGACGAAAGTATTTTGTTTTCTTAGTTCCAGTCATTGTTTTGTCTGACCATTTGGGCATCGTCTCACTTTTAGTATAATGCTAGAAATTTAAAGTTAGCTAGCTAGTACCCTAAAAGTACTCGTGTCTACTAGGGGATATTTTCTTTTTTAGCATTAAATTAGTAAATAATAAACTAAATTAATACATTCTCTTCCTTATTTCCTTCAAAAACAATTTACTGAAAAAATGTACCCTAATATTTGCCCCCCAAAATTGTAGCTTTCTGGAGACTTGTGATTGTAGAGCAATTATTGTCTAATCGCATGCCACTTACGGCAGGGCGGTGATGTGATGTCAGTCATTCGACGGGAAATCACAGGGAACGCGCTCGGCGTTGTGTGACTTTCCCAGCGTTTTCCTCTTCAAGGTTAAACAGTTGCCTCTTGCACAGTACGGTCGGGTACTGAATCCACGATAGCAATTTTCTCCTCTGGCAACTCTCTCATTGACATCAGAAACAAAACTCGCCTATGCCTCAACTTGACAGCTGGGCCTCCGAACCAAAAATCCACATAAAACCGCAGCAATTGTTTTACGCTTTGACCCTATACTCCTCTCTCCTCACTAACAATAAGCAGTAATATAATAAATTGGTAACCTTCCCTCTAATCACTGTCAGATCCAGGGGGGGAAAAGGTCATGCCCCCTCCTCCCAAAAAAGGTTTAAAGTTTTCGTTTACCTTCGTTTACCTCCGCACAAAATTATGCAGTGTAAGAATCTGGAAAGGATTCGGCGTAGAGCAGTTAAATTTACTTTCAGGGACAAGAAAGCTGCAGGGTGGGATTCACTCGAAAACAGGCGAACATTGGCAAGACTTTGCGCTTTGTATAAAGCTTATAGCGGTCATCCAGCTTGGAAAGAAATTAAACGGCGGCTAAATATTCCTACGTACATCAGTAGAGGGGATCACAGTCACAAAATAAATTTAAGGCTGCAGAGAACGGATGTCGGGAAATTCTCTTTCACAAATCGAACGATAAGAGATTGGAATAGATTGCCTGCAAAAACCTTTGAACCCTTTCCTCGATGCGTTCAACAGTTCAGGAAATTAATTTAGAGTATTTCTAAGTTTATGAAGTAGTTAAATAAGAATATTAAATTATACAGTGAAGGGAGGTGTCGTGCAGCGTAGAGCAGAGAAATAAGGAAGGAAATGTTTTTAGTGTTATAGTGAAGTGAAATGAAGTGAAGTGAAGTGATAGTGCAGTGCGGTCTTAATTGTATAAACACTCAGTGCGGCTATAGATGATAGACGTTTCTTTTCTTTTCCATGCAATTTAATTTTTTAAGAATCAGTTTTTATATTATTATTATTATTGTTATTAGTATTACATTATTATTGTTATTTTAGCCTTGTTGTTACCATTATTATATTATTTGCATGACATTTATTATCTTATTTATGTAATTAACTGCCACCGGGTTACACCCAATTGCAGTTGAAATAAATTTATATTTATCTTTTTATTGGGCAAAATTGATTTAAATATTGATGTTCGAATGATGTAATTATTGAAAAAATAATAATGTATAGTATCATATCTACAGTACATAAACAATATACAAAATAATAACAAATATGTGTATTATATAACAAAAATCTACAATGCCCCCTTGAAAAAATGATCGAGTGAATCCGTCCCTGCCCCTAATAAACCTAGAAAATGACACGGATGAAACTTAGACACCAAATTTAACTCGGAACAGCAAATAAACGCTAAATAATTGAAGCCAAAATAAAATTATAATTGTCACCTTGCCCGTCACCTTGTTGGATGTACTTACGCTCGGAGAATATGTTCCGGAGACGTACAGCTATCCAAATTGTGACCATGTTATTGAGTAACAATGTATTTTAATAATTAAATTAGTTCAAAGAATTGGTCGCCCCGACCGGGATTCGAACCCGGCTGCTCTAACGCTTACGCTCGGCAGTGCATCCAACAAGGTGACGGGCAAGCTGACATATATATATATATATATATATATATATATATATATATATATATATATATATATATATATATATATATATAATAGAGCTGCTGGGCGTAAACCAGAAGGCCCGGGTTCGAATCCCGGTCGGGGTGACCAATTCTTTGAACTAATTTAATTATCAAAATAAAATTACTTTATATAAAACTTATAATTTAGAGAAAAGTCCACATACACCTCCAATATCGAAGCGAAAGACTTCTTTCTCGTTGCAATTTACCCCACAAATTGTTAAAGGTTGTCAAGCACTGTTTAAAAAAAAGTGAGTTGTCGAGAAATAACACTAAGCCGAGGAAAAGTTTACGTATGTCGGTATTATCTCCACTACTTTTTTAAAAAAAATTTTCGTTACTTGTGAAAATAGATGCTCGCAGAAGGTAGTACTAAATTTACCCACAGTTCCGGAGCTTTTTCATATTTCCCTCTCAAATATTATTTTTTCACGCATGAATGACAATAAAATATTTTTCTGCACACCCTGCTATCATTTTACTGTTTGAATGTTCAAAAACGAAGAAATATCGTCTTTCTAATGGTTTAACTTCCTACTAAAAACTTTAAATAAAATAGTACCACCTCTCTAGCAATGCGCAATAATACAATAAACTGGTATCCTTCCCCTAATCACTGGCGGACCCAGGCCATGGGGACAATGACCCCAGTACATTCTTCAACGAACGTATAATAATATTCATTACATGCGAGTACGCATGTAATGAATATTATTACACGCGAGTACGCATGCGCATTACATTAATTACAATTCATTACATTCATTACAGAAGACTATACTTTCTCTATGACTTTGATATGAAAATATTCAGCACCATCTTTATAGCTGTAGGGGGATAGGAACTACATCTCCTAGATGGTGTCTGTCTCTAGAGGGTCTACGTACAGCATAATCAACAGCAATTGTCACGTGATAACCAAGTGTGTACAAACAGTTCATACTAGCACATGCAATTTCGCACGACGGTAAAATTGCAATTGTATTGTCGAGTACTGAGAAGAAGTTTTTGAGAAGCCTAACACATCCATGCAAGTAAGTTATATCAAATTTATTTAGTTACATCACATAACTTACTGTATTTTAGTATTTAGAACTCGTTTTTTATTGTCTATAAACTCTAAGTAGTTTTATAAAATCATGGTTATGTTGTCTCATTTTATAATTGTGTTACTGCTAATTTTAATTTCGTATATATACAAAAATACTTTGGGAAATGTACTTATTTTTCTTATATTGTCCTAGTTTAGAAGTCTATTGAATCAGATATAAACAGATTTTAATATTTTATTCGAAATTTTTGAATATATTTGTCAACTGAAGTTACGAATCTACATTCTTAAAGGTTAAGCATAGATTAATATATTTGTACTGGTTTCTAATCTTACTTTTTTTGTAAAACAAATTAGACAAAAATGATCACATTTCAGATATGAAAATTACTTGAGACAAAATTAATAACAAATTAATTACGTTATTCTTCTTCTCCAATCCAAAAATTCTATGATCCTCTATGACCCTTCTTTCATTTCTCCTGCAATAATTGTAGCGTTGTTGAACTTGATACTTCCAAAATTACAAGTGACGTCCATATTTCATTCTCACTGGTGCTGATTTCAAGACACATTTTCTAATAATGAGCAGTAGAAAATAAAATCAGAAATAAGATGAGAAAAATGAAATAATAAGATAAAACGAGAAATAAGTTTGCACTTAAAACTGCAAACTTTTTCACTGTGGTTCAGAAGAATCGCGAATAGCAAAGGAAACGTAATTCTGTCCGCATATTCCGAAAACTCTAGGAACGTGATTGGTCAGCAGGATTCTAAATTGGAACCCATGGGATGTTTAATCTATGTCGTTCGTTGACTAAATATATAACATGAACACACGCATTATTAAATGGACGTGGCAGACATCGTTAGCCGAATTACTTAACTACGCTCCGTGAAGTCACGGAAGTAAGCAACTCGAGACACTGGATTCCTGGATGGGTGACCATCTGAGAACCCCGGTTACTAACTGCGCCGATCCTGTGACCGAAGGCATAAAAGGCACTGACTGACTGCGAAATGACAAGACAAAAGGACAGAAAAGGTAATGGACGATTGCTCCAATACACTCCATGCCCAAGAAGGGTTAAGAAACGTTTTGCAAAGGCGCAACAAAATATTTTCGAAACAAAATGAAATTACTAGATTGGCTTGAAAATATAGTGAAGTGACGTGTCACCCTTCCTCGCCAAGGTCACCGGAGAATACTCATACTCACACCGGGAGAGGTGGCTCAGAGCATCAACTGATGTCACTACAGTGCCTCTGACCGGGAAGTTCTAGTAGCAGGATTTTTGACAGTAGTTAGAAAGCTAGGTCGAGTTCAGTCGCAGTCAGCTGTTCTGATCGGCAATTCTTCGTGGTTTCTGCGATCAATACCAGGCAAATGCCGGAGCAGAACCCTAACAAAACGGGCCACGGACCGCGGGCGACCTTTCCTTCCTCATAGTTCTCACCTCACCCTTTACCTACACACTCCTACTGCACTTATATGCACTACGTCGACGGCAGACCGGTTGGGAGCTTAGAGCTTGTCCCGGCTGGGAGGCCCCCCCCGCCGGTGGGAGAAACCTGGTTGGGAAAACCCCCGCTAGTCGACGGGAGGTCGGCGCCGGACCTCGCCATCCAGCAGGGGACGATCACCACCACATCACGAGGAAAAAACATGCACTACACGTGCTGGACTAATGACCTTATCAGGTGACGCGCTCGGTATCACTAATCAATCAATCAATCTCGTACTCACGCGGCGACGATGGTGTAGCGGTTAGCGTATCGGACTGTTACACCCAAGTTTGCGGGTTCGAACCCGATCGAAGCGTCGAAAAAATCCTTCGTACGCCTTCCTTCGGAGGGGAAGTAAAGCCGACTGTCCCATGTTAGTACATTTACTGCATGTAAAAGATCCTCAAGCCTAAATGATGCCTCTGAGCTAAATTCAAATCGCCTGTTTCGTCGCCCAAGTAATACCTTCTTTCTCCCATGGTTGGTGAAAGGAGCGTAGCGGAATTTGCGTGGTCAGGCGGAAGAGCAGGCCTCATGGCCTGAGTCTCGCCACGTAAAATAAGGCAAATTCAATTCAATTCAATTCAATACTCACCACAATGAGCGGGTGCGGCATGGTGATCATCTCATCTCCGGTGAGCCCGCCAGACTTCTCTCTGTTGAACACCCAACGTACCCGCTGGTTGTAGGATACGGTATCGTCCGCCATGTTGTCCGCCAGATTCTCTTTTGTCTTGTACTCACTAAAGACAGGGATTAAAGACTAAGTGAGGATCCCTCGATAAAGAAGGTTAAGTATTTAGATTTTTTAAAAATTTTAATCCTTTCCTCTCACACGCAACCACACTTTGTAAATGAGGTCTCTAAAAAAATAGAATTTTACGGACAATTGAAGAATTGCACTTTCACTTTAAAAATATGAAGGATTTGTTGAAAGAAAAAAGAAAAAAACAACAACAGCGTTTAAATGCAACCCGCGAGACTCGGGAAGTTTTGTTGAATTCTCTGTTGTTATATAAGTCTAAAACGAAGCGCTATAGGATTTTAAAACCTGGAATTCTGAGGTCTGAGGCTTTAAAGAAACGTTCCTCACACCATAATCTAATCTTGGACATTTTTGCTGCAACCTATTACATTTTTGCTAGTTCAGCGTTTCTCGATTCTACTTCTCCTTTTTAGAGTCGTGCAGAATCTGCAGCTGGGTATGAAATTAAACTAATTACTTGATGTTGTATGGGATTGAATTGATCGGGTGTATCTCTCTGTTCGGTAATGAAGTCAAAGAAAAAACGTTTGTATTCACAAGGGTGTATATTACTGCTATGTTCAAATACTATCAGTTAGTACAATTACAAGGAGACATGTAGAACGGTTTCAGTCAATTGGTCCACAGGGAAATATCCACTGCAAAAATGACCACTAGTAAAAATGTTCACTAGGGAAAATGTCTATTAGTATAAATGTCCATTTCATTGTAGGTCCAAACTGTTTCGTCCAAGGTATGAACTTGAACGAAACTATATAGGTCCAAACTGAAATGTCCATTAGCATACAATGACCAAAGTCCACTTTCATTGACAAAATCCTGCGGCAACTTTATTGACTGTTTAAGCTATTACATGCAAAAACCAGTAATTTAATTTCAATTTTCTTCTAGCATAGGGTCAGCAAGCAGCTTTGTATGCTGGTATCAAAGGGAACGTAAATACTTTCACATGGTTGATATCTTTGTAATCTAGGCATCTGTTTACTATTTCTTCAATTTACCTTTGTTTTCTTATTAATGGATGTCTGAAATCAACGTGCTCTCTTTGAGTTGTATCATGTTTTGTTCAGTTTCATGTTATTCGCCATGAGTTGCTGTTGCAAACTGCCTTAAAAATTGATTTTAATTTCTACAATACATTTCTATTATTAACAAGAATAATAAAAATTGAATGCGAATGTCATTTTTAATGATAATATATTTCGATCGAAGAGAACTAGACATTACTCATTTGGCACATAACTGCTTGTTTAACATTTTGAATCGTAGACGATGGAATTCATTGTGTACATTTTTGCTGTGGGTATTACGTTTATTGGACATCATGCAGCGGATATTATGGTGTGGACATTGTTTGTTGGACGTTATGCAATGGACATTATGGTGTGGACATGTTTGCTGTGGATTTTTGTGTTAATTGGACATTGTTCTGTGGACCGATTGACCTGGAACCATATAGAACATCCGTAGAAGTACGTCACCACTAACTTTAATTTATTTTGAAAGAATGAATGGTGAACACACCCGTATAACTATGGCCCCACTTCCTTTTAATTTATTTTGAAAAAATGAATGGTGAACTCACCCATATAAGTATGGCCCCACTTCCTCATAATTTATTTTGAAAGAATGAATGGTGAACTCACTCGTATAAGTATGGCCCCACTTCCTCATAATTTATTTTGAAAGAATGAATGGCGAACGTACCCATAGAAGTACGGCCCCACTTCCTCATAATTTATTTTGAAAGAATGAATGGCGAACGTACCCGTAAAAGTACGGCCCCACTTCCTCATTTATTTTGAAAGAATGAATGGCGAACGTACCCGTAGAAGTACGGCCCCACATCCTCATAATTTATTTTGAAAGAATGAATGGCGAACGTACCCGTAGAAGTACGGCCCCACTTCCTCATAATTTATTTTGAAAGAATGAATGGCGAACGTACCTGTAGAAGTACGGTCCCACTTCCTCATAATTTATTTTGAAAGAATGAATGGCGAACGTACCCGTAGAAGTACGGCCCCACTTCCTGCATGATGGGCTTTTCGCCCCTGTGCACTTCATCGGGGTTGGTGACGTTGAACAGGAACACTCTGAAGTCGAGGGGATCTGGGAAGGACGCCCACAGCATGCGAGTATCACTTCCGCCCTTCAGCATCTTGCTCTGCGAACACACACACATACCTCATATCGCTCGTCGTCTGCAATAGTGGCACAGCTAAATAAAAATATCGAATTTTGATGCAGCGCCTCTGACCGGGAGGTCATAGGTTCGAGTCCCGACGGTGGAAGGATTTTCGACACTAGCTTCTCATCAAGGTCGAATTCAGTCATTGTCTGGGGGATTGATTGATTCATTGATTTTTTCGTGTTTCCGGGCGCGTCAACTGCTTAAGTCATTAGTCCCGTTAGTATAGTGCATGTTTTTTCTTGGTAGATGGCGGTGATCTTCCAGCGCTGGATGGTGAGATCCGGCCCTGACCTACCGTCGGCTAGTGGGGCTTCCCCCTAACCAGGACTCTCCCACCAGCGGGGCAACGCCCCAGCCAAGACAAGCTCTTAGCTCCCAACCGGTCTTGCGGAATATGTGGTAGTGTAGTGCATGTTAGTGTAAGTGTGTGTGTAAGGGGAGAGGATAGGACAAGGAAGAGGAAGGAAAGATCGCGCGCGGTCCGTGGCCCGTTTGTTAGAGTACTGCTCCGGCATTCGCCTGGTGTTGATCGGAGAAACCACGGAAAACTACCGATCAGAGCAGCTGGCCGCTAGAATTCTCCAGACAGCGGCTGAAGAGCTAGTGTCGAAAATCCGGCCGCCGTCGGGACTCGAACCTAGGACCTCCCGGTCAGAGGCGCTGCAGTGACATCAGTTGATGCACTGAGCTACCGCTCCCGGTCCCTGTCTGGGGGAGAATTCTAGCGGCCGGCTGCTATGATCGATAAATTTCCGTGATTTCTCCGATCAACACCAGGCGAATGCCGGAGCAGTACCCTAACAAACGGGCCACGGACCGCGCTAATATAATATACACCAATATATTAGTGTATATTATATTAGTGTTACCTGTCTGGACCAAAAGAAAATCGTTTTCCTTCTGATTCTACTCGTTATTCGTAGGGCATATGCGGGGTCGCCCGATTCCTGGTGCATTATAAATCACGAGTGCCGTCACCACTAGCCGAATTCGTTTACTATGCTCCGTGAAGTCACAAAGGTTAAGCGAATTCGAGACATCGCGTGTTCCTGGTTGGGTGACCAGCAAGGAACCCCAGGATCTAATGGCGTCGAGCCCCTGGCCGAAGGGATAAAAGGCACTGACCGACTATGACGTGACGAGACTTCACAAATTCAGTAATTACTCAGTAAGAGTAATGATAGTAATTACTCAGTAACGGAGGATTACTTCAGAGAAAGCGCTCAACGCCCAACAAGGGGTAAAGAGACGCGTTGCATTAATAACGACGCAACAATTTTTTTTAAAAAAATGCGATTTCATTGAGCTGTGGAAAGCTACCAACCTTGCCTTGTAATTCACTTTTTACGCTGCCGAGACGATCTGCCGGGAGACCGCTCGGATTCTGAATCTTCAAACAATGCGATCCCATCGCATCTTATGTGGAAAGAGGCAGGATTCCGCGAAGTCGCGACAATATGCAATGTGGTCTATTATCCGAATAAAAGAAGAATGTGGTTGACAGTTCCCGGTAACATGGTGACGTCAGCTCCGTAACCTAGGCAACAGCGAATCAGAAGTATCGCCATTTGCCCGATGTTGTCACGTTTGAACTGCGAAATGAATCGCGTATCCGGAGTGCTGCAGTTTATCGGCTGAGCGTCGACGTTTGGGAGTAATTGGCGAAGGATGAGAAAATGTAAGTTCCTTATTTATTTTCTTTCTTTTACGTGTTACGATTTTTCCCGATTTCTCTCAGCTGTTCGTCTTATTGTTCAAAGCACGTGGTAGAGCGCGCAGTACGCGGCAACGCCGCCCCCCTCCACACCGAACTGTCAACCACATTCTTCTTTTATTCGGAGTATATTCTGGTCGTTCTTGGTGTCTGGTCTGTGGTGCACTGTCACAGACATCTTGGAAAGCAGTTCAAAACAGGTGAAACTCACGAAAACAATCTATTTTTTTCTCTGAAACCAGCCGGCGGTTTTGAGGGACTAATAAAATAAAAAGATGAAAGCGGGCTGTTTGAAATGTATCCCTTTTGCTAAATGTATGCCCCATTGATTTATTCCAAGTACGGCGCCAAATTTGAATTAATTTGGCCGCCTATATGCCAACAAAAGTTTTCGTAGCACTTGATTCCATTGATCCACTTACCCCCATAATCTGCCCGTCAAGGAACTTGGTAAATTATTTATTTCATGTATGGCGCCAAATTTGAATTAATTTGGCCGACTATATGCCAACAAAAGTTTTCGTAGCACTTGATTCCATTGATCCACTTACCCCCATAATCTGGCCGTCGAGGAACTTGGGAAATTATTTATTTCATATATGGCGACAAATTTGAATTAATTTGGCCGACTATGTGCCAACCAACGTTTTCGTAGCACTTGATTCCGTTGATCCACTTACCCCCATGATCTGGCCGTCGAGGAACTTGGGAAAGCCGTACCAGCCCAGGAAGATGGACAGCACGAACGTGGCGCTCCCACCAGCCGCTAGGCCAATGGGCAGCTTCATCCCCGGTTTAAACATGGCTCTGGGGCTGCGCTATCTCTGTCAACAAAAGGGGACAAGGTGAAATGATGCCGTCAACTAGGTGACGTGCATGGATCACGTTCACACACACACACACACACACACACCAACAGCGGTCCGGGAGTGGCGGCTCAGTGCATCAACTGATGTCACTACAGCGCCTCTGACCGGGAGGTCCTAGGTTTGAATTCCGACAGTGGCAGGATTTTCGACACTAGCTTTCCAGTTAGTTCGAATTCAGTCACTGTCTGGAGGAGATATCCAGAGGTCGGCTGCTCTGATCGGTAGTTTTCCGTAGTTTCTCCGATCAACACCAGGTGAATACCGGAGTAGGAACCTAACAAACGGACCACGGACCGCGCGCGATCTTGCCTTCCTCTTCCTTTTTCCTATCTTCGCCACTTACACTTACACTAACATGCACTACACTAACACACTGCTGGGAGACCGGTCGGCGCTTAGAACATGTCCCGGCTGGGGTAGTGACTCGCTGGTGTGAGATACCTGTTTGGGGGAAATCCCGTTGAATGAAATCCAGGTGAAAATTGACCGAAAAGTATAAATACGGCCCAACATTGTTAATTTAATGGTACACATGTCTTTTGTTTGATTTTTTCGTGATGTACTTATTGACTGTTGGCTTTTCAAAAATGTTCTTTCGTATCGAACGTGCATCATTTAGAATTTTATGCATGATGTCATATTTAATTGGATTTCATATTAATAGCTCAACCGAATAGCTAAATGTTTTGTTTTGACAACGACTTTCGTTCGTTTTATTGATTTTCCATTAGCATAAAGCATTGTAAAATGTTTCGGTTCACTCTTTTACCAAATGTTCCTACTTTTATTTTTTGCATGAAGTGTTGAACGTTATGAGGTATTACTTATAATGAAGGCTGCAGTTATACATTAAAGGCTGCAGTTACAAATTCTGTTAATATTCGTTAATTCCTTGCTAAAATACTGTGTTATTATGAATCCATTGGAACAGGCGGTTTATAAAGAAGCTCAGAAAAAACACCCGAATGAGTGCGCCGTTCAGCATACCCTCGTAGATAAAATATTCAACAACTTTTCGTGCAGGTTACTTTCTCTTTGGAGGACCATTACCTCCGTCCAGTGACGGCCACGGTAGTCAATAATGGAGGTGTTTGGCGCGTACAAAGATAGTAAAGTAAACTGAAATTACCATAAAATATGCACATCATTAATTTTGCAACAGTTTTGTTATGTCGATATCTGAATAGCGTTGAAGATAAATTCTAAAAGGTACTGTGTTAGACGTAATGCGCTATGTATTGAGAGTAGAAGAATTTTCTCAAGTCATCTGATTGTGGCGAACTTTTCTAGGGTTAAAAATATAGTATTGAGCTGTGAAAAAAAAATCAACAAAATGGAGCTTTCTGCCCGCCATATTGTTTTGAGTAACTTTATGTTGAATGATATGCAGGATTTCAAGATGAATTTATACACACCCCACATAAGGAAGGAAACCTACTTGACAAAAATGGTGCCTAGTGCTATGATATTGTATTTTCTTTATATATTTTATAACTTTCACGCTGCCAAGATGAATACAGACATTCGTCAGAACCAATTTAGTCGAATCATTCAGACGAATAGGAGGCAACAAAGAACATAGATACGCCTTAATCAAATCCTTGTTGCTCTCGCAATCGTAATGTATTTTTAATTATGTTGCGTCATGGGAATATACAGTTATCAGCACACTCTCCCGTCGGAGTTCGGAATAAATTCGATATAGCAACACCAAATGATCGATTAACGTGCGATATAAGTCACTCGCTAAACCGGGCGGATCATGGTGGAAAGAGATGAGTGGGCTCCTCCGGTGCACCGATTTTTGCTCTTTCTGCTCAGCACCAGCGTCACGAATTACACTACACCAAGGGCACTTTGTTTGAAAAGCCAAACCAGACATTGGCCACCATGTTGCATGGAGAGTTGAGGAACATTTTGAAAGTGACGTAAAGTCACAATTTGAATGGTGACCAGTCAAAAATAACACGATGAAGGTAAATTGAAATAAAAGAAGCAATATTTTTTTTTTTAAAGTGCTTCATATATCCATAACAATCCATAAATGGCTTGTAACATTATATATCATATACATTTTGTTATCTGGCTGCATTTAAAATTGCTTCTAATATTGTGGTGTCTGAAGCACATCGGCTGAAATCGGATACGATGCGCAATAATGTCTTTTCATCATGGCAGGTTTCTCCATCACTTAAAAGAATTCGATTTCGAATTTGCGCATGCGCAGAGACTGAAAAGTGCGCTAGCTGTACACAACACAGTGCTTATACTTCGGTTTTTATAGCATGGCGCGTGAGGGTCTGTCTTCACGGTGGAATATGGCACGGCTTTTCGCGTTTTTCTCTGTCGTGCCGCTAGATGTCGCTTGATCTGCAGCACTGCTTGATACGGTCGCGATCATGCAACTTCTTGCGGAACGACCGACACGGATACAAAAAGCCGTGCCATATTCTATCGTGAAGAAAGGTCTTCACGCGCCATGTTATAAAAACCGAAGTATAAACTCCCAATTTTCTGCCAGACTTCTTACGTAACCTTTGACTTGGCGCAGAGGTTCGACAGCGAGTTCACGATATGGTGCTTTACACTGTGCGACAACACAGCAGACAACTTCACACGAGAGCAGTAGTTTGATAGAATAGTGAAAGGGCGTGCCAACTGCTAAGATCTTTAGACCCGTAATAGTAGTGCAGGTTTTAATCGCTGGAAATGGTGGTGATCTTCCCCAGCAGAATGGCGAGTTCCAATGTCGACCTATTCATAGGCTTGTCGGATTTTCCGCAACCAGGTATCTCCCACCAACGAGGCACTAGCTGGGACACTTTTTAAGCTCCCGACATGTGTTGTTGAGTATTGCGTGTATGTGTGTATAAGTAAGGGGTGAGGGTAGGACAATGAAGAGGAAGAAAAGATTGCGCGCAATCCGTGACCCGTTTGTTAGGGTAGTATTGCTTTGGCATTCGGCTGGTGTCGATCGGAGAAACCACGGAAAACCTTGAATTAGAACAGCGGCCCGCTAGAATTCTCTTCCAAACAGCGGCTGAATACAACCCAACTGTGTGGCTGCTGTCGAAAATCCTGCCACCGTCGGGACTCCAACCCTGGTACCTCCCGATCAGAGGGACGGCAGTGACGTAAATTGATTCCCTGAGCCATCTAAGCCGGTTTGTATATAATAGCCAATTTTATACAAGAATGTCGAGCAGTACATCATAGTGAAAACAATCCCTTCGGACCCTTTGTCGGAGAGGTGTCATTTTATACGTCGCATTTCCTACTTTTTAATTGTGTATTCAAATCTGCTTCAAAATATAACGATGTCAATAAACGATTACCAATGCTCTTGAAAATCTTGATATTTAGAAAATAATTAGAGCGCGCTGAAGATTTTAACATAGTAAGAAATAAAAGCGCGGAGCTTCCGAAAGAAATAATAACATATAAAAAAGAATATTAACTATTTTGTTATTCGTCAAAATGTTAACGAAATTAAGATGTATTAATAAAACAAGTTTCACAATAAGTAAGTGTAACCTACTTCAGAGTCAGAATAGAGAAGCATTATTGAAACTTCATTTTTGTTGTAGTCGTAACTGTGACGTCTTAGTACACCATTTTATAAAATTGAATAACAGATTTTTAATTCCATTCAGTGTTGTAAAGATCAGCGAGTTTGTGACAGCCATGTTTGTACAAAATTAATTTTGGTATCAATTTTCGAAGTTAATTAATTAGTATGATAATCCATTGTGATAGTGCAAACTATAAACGGTTCCACTTCCGATGTGCTTTGAATCTCACCAACAACCAAAATGCCATGCGGCAATCGAGAGCGGTCGCTCAGGGCATCAACTGATGTCTCTACTGTGCCTCTGACCGGGAAATCGTAAGTTCGAGTCCCGACGGAGGCAGGATTTTCGACACTAACTAGATAGGTATGTTGAGTTCTTTCACTGTCTAGAGGAGAGCTACCGTCTCCTCTGACAGGTAGTTTTCCGAGGTTTCTCCGCTCAACACCAGGCGATTGCCGGAGCAGTATCATAACAAACGGGCCACGAACCGCGCGCGATCTTTTCTTTCCCTTCCTTGTCCTATCCTCACCCCTTACACATACACACTAACATGCACTACACTACCACACATGCCGGGAGACCGGTCGGGAGCTTAGAGCTTGTCCCGGTTGGGGCGGTACCCCGCTGGTGGGAGATACCTGGTTGAGTAAAACCCCGCTAGCCGGCAGTAGATCGGCGCCAGATCTCGCCATCCAGCGGGGAAACAATTCACAGCCACCTCCTGATGAAAAACATGCACACCATTTACGGGACCAGTGACCTCTGTAATTGACGCGTCCGGAATAAGTAATCAACCAACCAGCCAACGATGCAACATAGTACGAAAGAGAATTGCATTAGCTATTGCACTTGGCAACACGCCGCCTTGCACTTGGCTATTCCGCCGTCTACAAAGGTTAAATGATGCAATACTGTTATCCCTGTTGCTCCCCCTTGGGTGAAAATTCGATTCGCCTGTAGATGTCAAAACGGCTGCGGCTTTCCCGAGGGGGTCGTTAATCATAGTCGTTGCAAATTGATTTCTTACTCGACACACTGTCAGTAATCGGCGGCGGTGCTGGTTGCTAACGTACGGTGATTGCCCCTTGCTCTTCTAGCCACCTCCTCCCGACTTAGGTCGCTCAGGGAATCAGCTGATGTCACTGCTGTGCCTGCGGCTGGGAGGTCCTAGGATTCCAATCCCGACTTCGACAGGAATTTCAACACTGTCTCCGTAGCTAGGTCCAATTCAGTCGCTGTCTGGAGGAGAATTCTAGCGGTTGGCTCCCCTGATCCGTTGTTTTCTATGGTTTCTCCGATCGGCACCAGGCGAATGCCGGAGCAGTACTATTTTTCCTTCCTGTTTTATATTTTTCACCCCTCATTTACATTTATTCTCAGATTAACCAGTATACTGCTATCATGCCCTGTGCTACCGCTGACCTTAGAAATAAAGTTAGACTATATAACTATACATAATCTTCAATTAAGAAGCTTGTCTAGTTTGTACTAATTTTATTATATATATATATATATATATATATATATATATATATATATATATATATATATATATATATATATTATACGAACGACGATTACAAGGCTTTTCTAATAAACCCCGTTCAATACTCTCATTGTCAACAGAGAAACTTTTTCAGAATATCTTACCAAATATCTGACAATAGTTAACTTTGACACTATCACATACATAATTTGTTGCAATTTTAACACCTAAAACACGCTCCATTATGTATTTGTACTCTCACCACCAATTGTGTGCGTCGTGGTTAAAAGCGCACTTCTAATTTACTCTGTCCGTTTACTGCCCACTGCCTCCGAATTGCTCCCAGCGTGTCAAAAAACCGCTCGGGAAATGGGCAACCTGAGCCCTAAGTACAATTAAAATCGATGAAATCGGCGAAAATACATTAAAAATGACGGAAAAGAGTAAAAAATTATTTGTTCGTCAAAATCGACGCAAAAAAAAAAAAACAACTACTATGAAAACTTGCCATTTTCTTCTGTCACAACATAAAATTTATTTCTACACTAAACGGCAATGTTCTATAGTGAAAAGAAAATAATGACATTTCATTAAAATCTGCTTCCTACTAATAAAAACTGTGTAGTTTTGATAGCAAAAATTATAGTGAGTATCTAAATGGTACTTTAAGAGTACATGAAACATTGTTTCGTGATTAATGGAGTGGAAGTTGTCAAATTTAAAAGTGGAAAAATCGTGTATTGAAAATGACCACTAAAATGCGATACTTAATTTTTGTTTATAAAATGAGACTAATGCAGAATGAAGAAAACATTATTGATAGTTCAGTATGGGCTATTTTGGTCAGAGGCAACTTACGGGATTATATAGTGTGGGGTAGGAAATAGGACGAATCCGTGAAATCATTAGTAGACATAAAAAAGAAAGTTATTTTAATGGTTTAAAAAATGATAATATCCGTTTAAAATACTATACAAGCTGTTACTTTTGTTCTAAAAATCTGAGCAATATGGCAAAAGTATCAATTACTAAAGGAAACAAGATAATTTTGCCCCCAAAATGCAATAAAGAATTGAGCAAGAGATGACACAGTGCAATTTGCATTAGTTTATTTAACCCCTTCAGACTTCATTTTCTGCTTTGAAAAACTAATTTCATTGTAAAAATATGATGGACGACAATTCAAAAAGATCACTACTGCGAAAGAACAAAACTAGTTGCGCTACAACAACACATATTTTCTCGCTTTATTTGAAACTGATCTCATTACTTCCAACACATCCTACAGAAAAGAAATTATCATTTCACATACACATTGAACATCCAGGACTATCCAATAAATAGAATAATGAATGCATTCGAAACGACGATATGATTACCTTCTACATATTATACATACAGTCTTTCCGACTTTAATAAAGTTGAAAATAACCTTTTATTGAAGGTTGAGAATATTGTAATATTAACGTTAAGTAAATAAAGCCGCTTTATCTTATCTCTCTCCCATCGTGTCATCATTATTATATTTTCTTTAAAAATGTTGATATTACACTTTCTTTTCTTTTGTTTATATTGTATGTGAAAGTGAAAATTATATTAAATGGAAGTTGCAATATTTTGAAACTAGCGGTATGAATAGAGTCTATTAGCTTCAGCTATTCACTTAGTACAATATATTATATATAACTGTTTAATATACTAATATTATAAAACCTATTTAATAAATGACAATCACAAATTAAGTTCACTGCAAATATATATCACAGTTATTACCTTTTACATTTTTATAAAGTTTGATACAAACAATTTTCAATAGAACTGCGAGCATTAATTATGAACCGTAACCAAAATAGTTTTACGATACTGGATCTTAACGCGGAATCAATAAAAGAAAGACAAGTTGTAATTGCCGAAACAAATACATTCAGTGAGTAGATGCTGATTAAAAGAATATATAATTAAATGTAAATTGACTCTGAGGTCAGCGTAAATAAAATATTTCATGATACATATTTGATACTCCAAATTGAAATAAGCAATCACTTCATTATGAAGTTCATGTTGAAAGTCCTTCATTAATATCTACGTTCTATTAATATGACAATAATTGAACAGTGTCTACCTGTACACTCACCTACTACTTTTATAATCACTTATTCATAAAATTCCTCATCCATTCCAGATGTGGCTAGTATTACCAAACTGGCATATAAAACCTAGTGGTGCTTCAACATCACTCTCTTTCTCGCATTATGTTCCATTGATTTAATTACTGATTAAATCGCGTCAACTGCTTCAACTGCTAAGGTCAACTGCTAAGTATGCGCGTCAACTGTGCCAGATCAACTGTGCGCTTCAACTGCTAAGGTCATATAGTCTCATAAGTGTAGTGCATGTTGTTTTCTTGGAAGGTGTTGGTGTTCTTCCCCCGCTGGATGGAGAGATTCTGTCCGCTAACGGGTCTTCTCCCATCAGGTATTTCCCACCAGCGGGGCATCGCCCCAGCTGGTCTCCCCACAAGCTCTAAGCTCCCGACCGGTCTCCCGGCGTGTGTGATAGTATAGTGCATGTTGGTGTGTGTGCATAAGTAAGGGGTGAGGATATGACTAGGAAGAGGAAGGACAGAGCGCGCGCGGTCCGTGGTCCGTTTCTTAGGGGACTTAGGGCATTCGTCTGGTGTTGGTCGACGCAAATCACGGAAAACCACCGATCAGAGCAGGCGGCCGCTGGAATTCTCTTCCAGACACCGACTAAATTCCACCTAGCCGAAATGCTAGAATAGTATTCTTCCCACTGTCGGGACTCGAACCCTAGGACCTCCCGGTCTGAGACGAGTTTCGCCTCGTCCACCACAAACTCCCAACGGATCACCCGGGGATCGAACCCAGGCCGCAGCGGTGGGAGGCGTGACCCTCGCAGAGAGGGGAGAGAGGTGAGGGGGGGGAGACAAGTGAAGGTGATGAAGTGGCGGTCGTGCTCCCTGGTCGATGGAGGAGCTGGAGTTTCATTCATCACCTCGCGCAATGAGTTGACTAATGTGGCGTGTCTCCATCGAATATTTTCAGGTTGCGGAGCGTTGACAATCGGCTTCCCCGAGACACCTGCCGGGAAAGGTGGCTTATTGCATCAATTGATGTCACTGCAGTGCCTCTGACCGGGAGGTCCTAGGTTCGAGTCCCGACGGCGGCAAGATTTTCGACACTAGTTTGTCAGCTTGGTCGAATTCAGTCGCTGTCTAGAGGAAAATTCTAAAACTAGATAGGAGTTTTAGGTACCTCTTGAAGGACTTGGACCTGCCTCAGCCATTTCTTTAAATAATGGTAAAAGTGCTGAACAGAAGTTCTCGATCATGAAAGCAACTAACTTTAACTAGTTTCTGTTTCGCGCCAACCAAGTTTTAATGCTTGGAACGTTGTCATCAGTGCTCGCTGCGAGCTTTTACCTTCAACTGTTTATTGCTCAAGGGAGGGGGAAGCAAGGTCATCGTTCAAGAAAAGTTGCGCGAGTTGTATATTCATCGGAACTTGAGGATTTGTTTTGCAAAATCTTCATAAGAATTTGTCTAAATGTCCAGGTAATTCAACATAACGGGAACTTCAAACATCTCCTAATTGGGAACAGTCTATATTTTGCGCAAAATATTGTAAAGGTGCCCAGTGTCTACCCAGCAACATCCATTTCAGAGCCATAACGAGATCGCTTCTATTACACACCCACGAATTCCCACAAACTATAATTATAGTGTAACCTATTACACATACAAATTAGAACGCGGCTTGGAAATCGAAAACGTTACAATTTATTTCGTGCTCACAATTTTAAACCATTAAAGCGTGGAACATAATGAATCAAATATTGTAATGAATCTCACGAAACAAAAATCAGCATATTTCATTGATCTTGCTGTTATAATCCAAATAACTACTCGTGTAGTCGTAATTCTCATGGACTTAGAATTATTCGCAAATCGACAAGTGAATTATCGATAATTCCTAATGGACAAGTGATAATAGAATGTACATCAATACTGTATATGTTGCGTTGTGATACCTTGCCAATATCTTCACGCAAATAAGTCAAACTAAAGCGAACTTGATTGTCAATTCTACGTTCAGCTCATTATGGAAAACGTTTCAGAAAGACTCTTGCTGACGTACTTGTGGGCTATTTGTTTACGTAAATGAGACTTTCCATAATAACAAATCGTTCCATATTGATAGCCTTTTGTTTAAAGATGGAAGTCCAGAGTTTTCTAAACGACAAACATGTTACAGAATAGTTCATTAACAAAGTATTTTTGAAAGTACGTCAACATGGGGAAAACTAAAGTAGTATATCATTAATTCATTTACCCTCTATTACGAAATAGATAATTGTCAAAGTGAACTTTGATTGAGAGACCAAGCTCTGCGCAAGTTGTAAAACATTGGCAAGTGATTACGAACTGTAAGAAACAAGATGTTTATTTTATATTCTAACTAGTTCCAAATATTTTTAACTAAACTTCATGAATTACGAGAAATAAATCAATCCCACTCTAAATTGAAAAAAAAATTTCAATGCCTACAGTCCCCCCTGTTTATAATAAAGAAAAAAAAATGTAAGAATAATCTCTTCTACAAAAACCCAAGGACTCAAAACCCTTCAAAATGTATTACTGCTAGATACGGAGTTACATCCCCACGCTGAATGATTTATGAAATTACTCCGTGGATACAACAAGGAGATTTAAGACGAAAAACTGAAAATTGCAGATTATGATTGATTTAATTTTCAGGTTCACATACACCCCACAAAACAAATATTAACATGATATTACTTGACCCTTATCTGCCTATTACATGAAATTCTAATTGCATTTCTGCAATATTTTAAGGTGAAAGTTTGAACTATCTACAGCTACATACAGCGTGCCCGTTAGTTGTGGCGCATTATTTTTAATAATTAGTCACACGATATTTTTTAATATCGTAAGTCGGTGTGGATTTGTGTCCCTTTCGGAAGAGTGTAGAAGTTAACTTGTTTATTTTTCATGTAATGAACAATATTACAGCAATGTATGAAATTTAAAAACAATTTAATTTTTTTACATTAATTAACAGTCCTCTAAATACGCAATTCTGTGCATTGATGAACTCAATCGTAGATCTCGGTCGTCATCCACCGATGGCGCGCAGCTAAACTGTTGACATTGATAAACTCTTGAATCTGTGAGTTAAAGCTAGACGCAAAATGTCCAGAAAAGTAATTATTTTGTAAATATATTAAGGTTTGTGGTTATAAATTAGAGTTTACAGTACTCCCCACCTTTAAAGACAAACGTTTCATCGGTATTGGTTCAGTGGATTAAAAAATTATCGCGTTGTAAGTCAACGTACTTCTGTCTTTAAATATTAATATATAGATATAGTACATTATGAAACGATAATTTAATGATGGGTATAAATACACGAGTGTGATATTACGATACGAGCGAGTATTGTAAAGTTCACACGAGTGTATGAGTACTCATTACATCGAGTTTCATACGGTACTTTTTCTACGAATTTTATAAGTTAAACTTTTACATTGAATCGTTTCGTAGCAGTTGGCATGCAGGATTCAGCCGAGGCCACCTAGCGGACAGCTCGCTACCCTTGCCTCAGTTGGCTTTGGTGTTACAGTCAGCTTGCGAGAGAGTACAAAATTTGCAGTAATAATTCCGACTCGCCATTTTCGCTTTTTCTCTTATTTCTGGAGGTGCCAACTCCTCTTCTGATTCACTAGACATTTTAAACTAAGGAATTGGCCGGCTTTTAAAGGTAACCACACGGCAGCCACATATAACACAAAATCACCTGCGTTCAGATCTTAACGTCGGTCATATGTTCCCTCCAATAACTATCACTGCGCTAATAGGTCGCGTCAAATAGGTTCAAAGTGAAATTACGGTCCAATTTATTTTAAATAATATTTTACGTAAAAATGATTAATAATAAAAGAAATTAAAACAGACAAGAATAATATGATATTAAATGCAATTTTAATGTACACAATCGAACGAAACATTTAGTAGAACGATTCTCAATGATTAATTAAGTGTATATCTTTGGTTTGTAAACTTCTCTGTGATTGGTCAAGAAACTGTATCGTAATGAAATCTGTGTCGTAATGAGTATCATTATGCAACGGGTTGCAGCCATCAAATCACAGAATTATACAATGAGAGTAGAAAAACAAATTTGTAGTATAGTTAATTACTGTAAATTATTTGAAACCAATGTAATATTATATGGGTCGCTCATGACTGAGAGCAGCTGGAAAGCGACCTTAAATAAACACTTTAAATAAACGTGGCGCTGAAAGCAGTTGATCTCGGATAAAGCTAACAGAAAACCAACCCTAATCAAACCTACGAAGATTTTCATTAATTGAAGTGAACCACTTTATGATACGCCATAGGGGTTTCAATGCGCTTCTTTAAGATGGTGTTCTATGATATTGATAAGTGGTAAAAGGAAGACAAATATTGTCATTCAAAGTCCAGTGTCTTTCTCTGTGAAATAAGACTGAAGCAATAATTAGAATAAGTGAAAGTTGATCCAGCTGTTTTTCAGTAAATAATTATGGAAGACATTAAACATAAAATATCAGTGACGGCATAGAATGATTTTCAGCCTTCTTATCTAAACCCATTACTTCTCAAGACTTCAAAATGAATGTTGTTATGGAAATGATGAGGAAGTATACTAGTGACAACGAAATGTGGTTCTATCCTCATACCGAGAGCGGTAGCTCAGTGCATCTACTGATGTCACTGCAGCGCCTCTGACCGGGAGGTCCTAGATTCGAGTCCTGACGGCGGCAGGATTTTCGACACTAGCTTTTCAGCTAGGCCGAAATCAGTCGCTGTCTGGATGAGAATACTAGCTGCCGGCTGCTCAGATCGGTATTTTTCCGTGGTTTCTCCGATCAACACCAGGCGAATCCCGGAGCAGTACCCTACCAAACGGGCCACGGGACGCGCGCGATCTGTCCTTCCTCTTCCTTGTCCTATCCTCTCCCCTTACACACACACTTACACTAACATGCACTACTCTACCACATATTTCGGGAGACTGGTCGGGAGCTTAGAGCTTGTCCCGGCTGGGGCGGTGCCCCGCTGGTGGGAGAGTCCTGGTTAGGGGGAAACCCCACGGAAACCTAGCCGACGGTAGGTCGGCGCCGGATCTCGGCATCCAGCGGGGGAAGTTCACCGCCATCTCCCGAGAAAAAACATGCACTACACTAATGGGACTAATGACCAAAGCAGTTGACGCACCCGGAAACACGAAAAAATCAATCAAGCATTCAATCTACCCTCATTGCGGACCTGAACGACGAGACATATACATACGTTGCGGTACTATTATGATACCGAGTGTATCTTGATTATTAAGGTCATTAGTCCCGTAAGTGTAGTGCATATTTTTCCCTCGGAAGGTGGTGTACTGCTCCGGCATGCGCCTGGTATTGATCGCAGAAACCACGGAAAACCGATCAGAGCAGCCGGCCGCTAGAATTCTCCTCCTGACAGCGGCTGATCTCGAGATAGATATGTAGCTTGTGTCGAAAATCCTGCCACCGTCGTGACTCGAATTTACGATTTCCCGGTCAGAGACACTGAAGTGACATCATTTGATGCACTGAGCCAGAGAACCCCGGCGTCGATGTCTTATCCCTTCTTGAGGGGACTCAGTCTGCCACTAGTTTCTGGTCCTTGTACGCTCGTCCATTGATTGATTGATTGATTTTTTTCGTGTTTCCGGGCGCGTCAACTGCTCAGGTCATTAGCCCCGTTAATGTAGTGCATGTTCTTTCTCGGGAGATGGCGGTGAACTTCCCCCGCTGGATGGCGAGATCCGGCGCCGACCTACCGTCGGCTAGTGGGGTTTCCCCCTAACCAGGACTCTCCCACCAGCGGGGCACCGCCCCAGCCGGGTCAAGCTCTAAGCTCCCGACCGGTCTCCCGGAATGTGTGGTAGTGTAGTGCATGTTAGTGTACGTGTGTGTGTAAGAGGATAGGGTAGGACAAGAAATGGGAAGGGCAGATCGCACGCGGTCTGTGGCCCGTTTGATAGGGTACTGCTCCGGCATTCTCCTGGTGTTGATCGGAGAAACCACGGAAAACTACCGATCAGAGCAGCCGGCCGCTAAAATTCTCCTCCAGACAGCGACTGAATTCGACCTAGCTGAAAAGCTAGTGTCGAAAATCCTGCAGCCATCAGGACTCGAACCTAGGACCTCCCGGTCAGAGGCGCTGCAGTGACATCAGTTGATGCACTGAGCTACCGCTCCCGGTACGCTTGTCGAAATCCCACTAATTAAATCAGGGAAAGGGCGAGAAATTATACTTGGGGTTTTCTAACGTGGCAGCTGAGGGTAGTATCTCCAAGTTGGAATTCGGCACGACTTTTTGAGTCATTCCCAGTCCTGCCGCTAGAGTAGCTTGATCTGCAGCACTGCTTAATGCGGTCGCAATCATGCGACATCTTGCAGCAGAACCAAGAAACACGCAAAAAGTGGCGCCATATTCCATCTTGGAGATACTTACTTCAGCCGTCACGTTAGAAAAAACAAAGTACAGCGAGAATTTGGGTTCAGGGGTACTGCACACTTACTAACAACGCACACCATGCCACAGTTCATTTTACTTTTGCGGGATTTGCTTGAGCGTAGTGTCCTAACCCTTGGCGTTCTCCGGTTATTTTATAACTAAGAAGCATTGTTCATAATATTTAAAAATAGAAAGAATCTTTTGTTAAAGAAAGCAAAAAAAACTGTACATTTTTCTAAATTCTGGAGTCAAGACTCGATGACGTTTGTTAAAAACATTTTTTTCCATTGCAACAGTTTTTCTCCTCATTAAGACGAGTTATGAAACAGCAAACACTGGATATTTCCAAGCACACTCGCATTAATGACTTGTTTCGGGAGAATTACCAGAGAAAGACACGGTCCTAGATTGAGACACTTCTTGTGAAGAAACTATCAACGGTATGGACAGAATTCAATCAAAATAAATCTCGTTCACTATAAAGAAAATAATTCCCACCATAAAAATGTGTTAGCTTCGTAAAATGACTGAAATTTTGCTATTCACATTTGTGAAATTAACATTATGAACAAAATTAATAATGAAGACGTGCATTCTATTTGGGACATGAACCTTGATAAAAGTTATTGGTAAATACTATTGATTATACTAAACTGTATAGCGATAGATATTTCCCTAGAGAATACATCATTATATTTTTATTTTAATTCATTTAATAGATCCTACGAACTGTAAGACCATTCATCACCATAATTAATAACAACTGAATTATATAAGGAGTCATCCATAAATTATGTAACGTAAATTTTAAGGTATTTTGACTACCCTTTTCCCTGTAACGCGAACATCTAAATAATGATGTAACGCTGGCGAAAGCTTTAAAATTTTAAAAACTAAAATTAAACTATATAACAGAAAACACAATTGGTTACATCTTCATTTTATGTGATATATTAATATTTATAGTAAAGGAGTTCAATATTTTTATGTGCAATACAATTCGTTCGTACGCTTTAAACATATTTTTGTAATTTCTTTTTCGCCGATTGACATGACTTTCGATAACAACTGAATTTAGCTTCGTTTAACATTTAGTGAATAAAGAAGAGAGAGGAGGAGATAGAATATTCATTGCGGCGCCCTCCCAGGTTCATCATGAAAAATGCAGAATCTTAACCATTGACGTCGACTCTGAAACAAAACCACGAATTGTCGCGGTAAAGTTTACTACGTAATTTTGAGAGTTCCTAATGATTCGCTTTTCTACCTTTTGTTAGCGTGTTAAAATATATCTATAACGGACCGGGAGCGGTAGCTCAGTGCATCAACTGATGTCAGTGCAGCGCCTCTGACCGGGAGGTCCTAGGTTCGAGTCCTGACGGCGGTAGGAATTTAGACACTAGCTTTCCAGCTATGTCGAATTCAGTCGCTGTCTGGAGGAGAATTCTAGCGGCTGGCTGCTCTGATCGGTAGTTTTCCGTGGTTTCTCCGATCAACACCAGGCGAATGCCGGAACAGTACCCCAACAAACGGGCCACGGACCGCGCGCGATCTGTCCTTCCTCTTCCTTGTCCTATCCTCTCCCCTTACGCGCACACTTACACTAACATGCACTACACAACCACATATCCCGGGAGATCGGTCGGGAGCTTAGAGCTTGTCCCGGCTGGGGCGTTGCCCCACTGGTGGGAGAGTCTGGTTAGGGGGAAACCTCACTAGCCTCACTAGTCGACGGTTGGTCGGCGCCGGATCTCGCCATCCAGCGGGGGAAGATCACCGCCATCTCCGGAGAAAAAAACATGCACTACACTAACGGGACTAATGACCAAAGCAGTTGACGCGCCCGGAAACACGAAAAATCAATCAATCAATCTATATCTATAACGACAGGACCAAAGCATTTTCGATTATATTGAAATAATGTACACTAGTTACTAGATATTATAACATTCTATGATACGAGTGGCAAAAGTGACATTTTATTTTGCGAGTAGGGAAGGTTGGGAACGAGAACGATGGGCCAAGTGGTGCAATGCTACGAGCAGAATAAAATGATTTTTAACACGTGCGTCACACACTATTTTTACCTTCTCGCTATGCAGGAGAGCTATGCAGTTGTGCCGAAAAAACGGTGAATTTTCGGCAGAAAAACTCTTATTGCAGGCCCCTATCAATGAAAAAGTGGATAAATTCCGTTGAATTTAGAAAACAATCCTCTAATACGTGGTGTAGCCAGTTCATGTTTTATGGGCCCTTGATACCGAAAAATGGATTGACAAAACGTCTGTTTGTACGTCTGCGAATAATGCTAGCGACTAAACCGTTCAGCTGATTTTCTTCAATATTGAGATCTCCCAATCGATCTAGCTGATGTCGCGACCCCTTGAATTTAAAATCGATATTTTAATTTTTGGGAGTACTTAACATGAAGCGCCTGGGATATTTTCAAAATTTCCAATAATTTGGATTCATAGTTTTTGATTAAATATTGTTGTGGGATTGTATGACTCTGAAGGATATTTCTTCAATTACTATGTTAAAGATTGGGATGTTTGTTATTTATAAAAAATGTTCTTCAAAAATAGATCTTTCAATAAGGACATGTTTAATTTTTCGAATGTATTAGTAGTTTTCGAATACTTGTGCATGAAATATAGACAAATTTTAAATAATTATTTCCTCACAAACACCGCTGAAAATTGTTTCTTAAATTTCTTTTTCGGACAGACCAAAAGACATTTAAAAAGACGCAGGTTCCATTTTGGCTTACTTTCTGTATTATGAAAAATTGTTAAAAATTAACGGTAACAGTACAATGTTGACGACTGAGCTTTTTCCCCTTAATAAAATGTTTTAAAGATTACAAAAGTTAGGAAAGGTTAAAAATGGCATATATAATTTTTTGAAAATACGAGTGGTTTTCACGTAATTATTGCTTTAAGTAAAGGTGATTTACAAATTTTATTCTAAAAAGCTCCATTTTTTCTTTGAATTTTCCTCGAATAAAGCAAAGGACTCAAACAGTCGCAAGTCTCATTTTTTAAAATTTTTAATAAATGCTACAAATAATGGAAAAAGAAGTTGTGGTTGTATCTATATTATTTATGCCTGTTTTAAGCATCAATTCTCTGCCATTAGTTCCTTAAAATATTCTAACCTTAGCGTTGACAATTCTCAGCTTACTTCCCAGCTAAACAAAAGAAATAATGTAACAAAATAAGCAATAATATTGTGTATCAAGAAAATGTTCAACTTAATAAAAAATAACTTACAAAAAATAGTGAAAATAACTAATGGATGGCCCAATTTAATCTATCTCTGTTTCTTGCTATAGATTGTTACATTAATTTTTGCTTTTAAGCGAGAAATAAAATTTTAAATTTTTAAAGCAGATATTTCGGTTCTTTGTGGAGCATTTATCAGAGCTGGGAAAAAATTAGCGTCATATGGCATCACAACAGTGTACATTGTAAAATGTGTTATTACTTGATCACGTACGTGGAAATATTGTGAGGTGGTGTGAAGTGTGGTAATATTACCGATATTACGTATCGTGGGAGTAAACGTTTGTTAATATTGGAGATCCCCACTGTCGTTTGAACCGAGACATGTTAAGCACTCCATTATCTTTTCTTTCGACAAATGGAATTCCGAATCAGCACACTGATAAATTTACATCCCTCTCGAAAGTTGAATGGCTTTCCTGTAAGTTTCGTTAAGAAGTAAATGGTTAACACATTCACTGCAGTCTGCTTCTATTTCAGAACTTCAAATACTTATCCATATTATTAAAGGCAATAAAATCGATTCTTCAAGTACTCGATGGATAAAAGTGAGAGAAGTACTTGTTTAATTAAAACAATAGTGAAACGATAAAAGTGGGAGCTATAATAAATTTAATTTAAAAAAGTAACCTCTCAAATTTCTGTTGAAATCAAACGACTCAAAACGAATTATTTGAGTGTTTTTTTCAATTCAAATGCATTGAGAGGTTTGATGAAAGAGGTAGGCAGCTTCTTTCACCTTCCGCTTTCTGTTTTAGAAATAGGTGGGAAATGAGTAAAGTATTTTGAAAATCTCAAGTCAGTAGATATATTTTTAATTGTGTGGTAATGAGATATTACACATTATTTGACATTATTTAAAGCATATATACTTATAAATATAATAATATCAAGAAATTGCCTTTAATGTACATATTACCGACGTGAGAGACAATTCCAAAAAAATTCGTATTTAAAATTTTTGAAATAATTGGGAGCCGTCTCTGAGAAAATTTTGAAAATATCCGCGGGACTTCATGTAAAATACCCAAAAATTTTAAAGAATGTTTTCAAAATTTGGAAGCTTCAACTAGAGCTGGATGGACAGGGGTTTCTTCAATTTTGAAAAAAATTCTACGCATCATTTAGGGGCTAGTAGTGTTTTTGGACAGACGGATGAACGGGCGGACGGACGGACGGGCGCGCGGACGGACGGATGGACGGACGTTTTGAAAAGAACACTTTTTCGGTGTCAGGAGACCTCAAAGGCTTTATTTCCGTTGAAGTTTCGAAATCGATTTTCCGCAGCATTACATAACTTTCTCTATACTCCGAATGTTACTTCGTACATACGTAAGTATACGAAAAAATCATAATTAATATTATTAATAATAATAATAGTAATAATAATAATAATAATAATAATAATAATAATAATAATAATAATAATAATAATAATAATAATAATAATAGATGCTGCAGATGAACTTGTAGAAACAGTGGAACGTGTTCACGAGTTGTCAGAAGAGGTGCTCTCTAAGCAATTAAGAACATGGGAAGCTGGAAATACCCCAGGATTGATAAGATCCAGAATTATTGGATAAAGAAATTAAGAGCATTGCATTCTCATCTTCCTAAGGCTGTTTACAAAATTCTAGAAAACCCAAAGACACTCCCGGAAAGGCTCACACCCTTCATCACGTAAAGGGGGAGACAGTCTCCCTTATCTAAAGGGGAGACTGTCTCCCTTATCTAAAGGGGAGACTGCCTCCCTTATCTAAAGGGGAGACTGTCTCCCTTATCTAAAGGGGAGACTGTCTCCCTTATCTAAAGGGGCAGACAGTCTCCCTTATCTAAAGGGGGAGACAGTCTCCCTTATCTAAAGGGGAGACTGTCTCCCTTATCTAAAGGGGAGACTGTCTCCCTTATCTAAAGGGGAGACTGTCTCCCTTATCTAAAGGGGAGACTGTCTCCCTTATCTAAAGGGGCAGACAGTCTCCCTTATCTAAAGGGGAGACTGCCTCCCTTATCTAAAGGGGCAGACAGTCTCCCTTATCTAAAGGGGGAGACAGTCTCCCTTATCTAAAGGGGCAGACAGTCTCCCTTATCTAAAGGGGCAGACAGTCTCCCTTATCTAAAGGGGAGACTGTCTCCCTTATCTAAAGGGGCAGACTGTCTCCCTTATCTAAAGGGGAGACTGTCTCCCTTATCTAAAGGGGCAGACTGTCTCCCTTATCTAAAGGGGAGACTGTCTCCCTTATCTAAAGGGGAGACTGTCTCCCTTATCTAAAGGGGAGACTGTCTCCCTTATCTAAAGGGGCAGACAGTCTCCCTTATCTAAAGGGGGAGACAGTTCCTTGGCTGAGAACTACAGATCAATCACTTGTCTGCCAGTAATGTACAAAGTTATAACTGCAGCCATAGCGAACAAAATGTATAACCACCTAGATAAAAATCATCTACTGTCCACTGAACAGAAAGGGTATCGTGGAGGCTCATATGACTGTAAGGAAATCTTGCTACTAAGTGAAGTCATCTTGAATGATGCAAGGAAACGAAAACGTAATTTGATTTTGGCTTGGATTGTCTACCAGAAGGCCTTTGACAGTGTACCATACGATTGTAATTTGAAGATCCTGGATATCTCTCGATTTCATCCTAGACGTGTTTAGTTTTGCAAGACTAGAATGAAGTCGTGGATCACCAGCGTACTACTGCACAGAAGAAAGAAAGTAAAAGAAACAAGAAGTATTGAGATTGTCATGAGAATTTTTCCAGGGGATTCGCTACCCGCTCTGCTGTTTTGCATTACATTCCACTGTCTAGACAGTTGCCGCTCACTGATTTTGGTTACAAGCTCCAGGGTGATGAAAGACCAGTATCACATTTGTTTTGCATGGATGATCTTAAATTATTTGTTAAGAATGAAGCGATTCTCTCTCAACTGTCGTCAATGATTTTAGCAATGACATCTGAATCAAATTTTGTCTTGAAAAATGTGTAAAAGTCAATTTAAAGTGAGGCAAAGTCACGACAGAGGTCATTGAAGTTGATATGCTCTCTGTGATTCAACATCTTGCGCCTGGTAAAACTTACAAGTACCTGGGCATTGAAGAATGTGAGATCATCTGAATGACAGTGAAAGAGGATTTGCAGGGAGTATTACAGAAGAATGAGTCTTGTCGTGCAGTCCACTCTGAACTTCAGGAATAAAATATCTTCAATAGGTAGTTTGACTATGCTAATAGCCGAGTAGAGTTTCGGACTGTAGAACTGGATTGGATAACTCAAATTCGAAGACATGGATCGAAAACCAGAAAATTGCTTACAATACATGGTGTTTTATCAACTTCCTTACCTTTCAGAAGTTAGATTTAGAATTAAGTTAGTTTATAAGGTTAATTTAATTTGCCAAAAAGATACGTATGTAAAAGTACTGGAGTACTTATCTATGTATCTTGTTATTCTGAAAAATAGAAAATCAGAAATGAAATTTTCACGTTTTATATTCTTCTGAATACCAACCCTACGTCCATGATTGACACAACTTGGCCAAAATAGACTTTGTGCTATTTTTAAAAAAGTACGTTCCTCTATATGATAAAAAATAACAAAAAACATTTGGAGCCGTTTTTTCCTATATTTCACGCAAAATAATGCGGTTACTACTCATATTTGTTCATGTCTTTATTTAAAAATGTACCCTTTGAGAACAGATTTTAGTACATAAAAATATATATACCTTCAAACTTGTAGTTGGAGGAAGACGTCGAAGAATTGTTGAACTTTTACAATTTTCAAGAATTCAGAGAGATCAATGAAAATGAGACGTCATTGTTTACTCTATCAGAAGAAAAAGTTTAATCGTCAAATTTGGAGTCATATTGTAGAAAAGTTTGAAAACATTAATCCGTATTGTAAATTCCCAAAAATGAAAATATCCGTTTCAAATTTTTAGAACTTTGAGTTCCTTTAGAGCGATAGGAGAATATCAATTTTGAAGCAAATTCTCTCAACGGTTTAGATGCGAGCGTTGATCGGATACGAACAGATAGTCACAGACAGACGTTTTGTCATGAACCAATTTTTCGATATCAGGACCCCGAAAATGTGGTTTCTGAGTTGGGGGATGGTTTACATATTCAACCACTATTCATTGTAAACATCTAGTGAAATACGTTTCTGAAAATGTTATTGAAATATTTCATGTTTGCCAATATCTGTACACGTAAGTTGCAGGAACACGTAAGTTGAACTATAGCAGGAAATTACGCTGTACACTCTAACTTAAAAAAGGAATGCATCACATAATTACCAGCGCTTTTTTTTAATGAGACACATGAGTCAAACGATTCATGGACATTATCTTTATCCACAAACATTAATCTTTGCATTTAAAAACACTCAGTCTTCGAACTGAAAATGCCTCTATTTTCGCGTCTGTATTACCTTACTAAACTGCTGTGGGTAGATCAATGACAACCAGGGTCAGATCCAGCAGATCTCTTTTGTGTGTGTGTGTGTGTGTGTGGGGGAGATACATCATAGATTTTTATTTAATAAACATATTTTTTAATATATTGCATATTATTTTTGTGGTGAATATTTGATACTATACAATATCTCTAGGTCTTAAGGGGGGCGTAACTCCAATAGCCCCGTAGATCCGTCAGTGATTGCAACTCGCACAACAAAATGGGCAGGACCAATTACATTCCATCTGCGCAATGTAGTTGATCTTGAATACAACAGAATGATAAATAACGGCAGGTTAACTTTAATCCTCTTATTTTTAAGATACTATTAACATGTAGTTTTTTTCCTATAAAATCAATTAATGACAGCAAATGATAACACATCTACGGCCCACTACTTTCAATTTAAAGCTAAAACCGCGAAATTTTGTTGAATAGAGAGTTCAATTTTCTTTCTAAAGGAAAACCGTTGGTATTTTAAACATACAGTTGATTACGAATTCCTTTTGAAAAAAATCTGTTTATTGCTATGAAATTTTAGAAGCCAAAACAGAGACCATTTTGGCAACTACGTCAGTGATGAAGTATATGTCGTTGGTGTAGAAGAAGACTGTCATTTTAAAAATTGTGATTTTGCACGAGAATGGTTCAATGTGCAGTCACAGTTTTATTCTCTATAACCTGATTTTTACTACTAAAAGTACACTATTTTCTGAAGATTTATCTGCCACTAAACAATCATGTTTGATTAGCGCTCTCATATGGATGCAATAAGGAGGTACTATTTTATTATTATTTAATTATTTTATTATGTATTATTAATTTATTACTTTTACTACGGAAGTTTTATTATTTTTTAAACCTTTATTTATCTGTCAATTATTTATAGTTGAAACACTGGGAAGGGATTCTAACGCTCAAGAAAACGTGCGCAGATGATCTTCTTCTCGATATGTCACATGTATATTTACTGTCCTTTGACTAAATAAATCTTTGATGGCTCATTGTGCAGTAGTGTTCTAATAATTTTTTTTCTATTGCCTGAATACTGAATGCCAACTGCCATGTAACCGTTCAATGTACAAGTTTAACTTACAATAGATATCGTTAGACGTAGAAAAAGCACTCTATTAAACTCCATACAATGGACTCGCTCTTATTGTAATATCACTTCATCCTCGTGTTTTAATACCCATTATTACATCATTATTTCATAATGTAGTATTCTTTTAAGTCTAGCGTGGCTCCTCCGAAGTCGGGTACTTTAATGCTGACACTTTTTATGTCTGCTACGCGAGTTCATATTAAACAAATTTTTAAAACAATAAAGCTATCTGACTCCCCAATCCTCAGACCTGAAGAGAGATCACTGCAGCGCCTCTGACCGGGAGGTCCTACTCGGAGAGAAACTTTATGGTACAGTGAACAATACATGTTTAGTAAGCATTCATACAGTATATACAATTATTCGTGAGGTCAAATTTACTAAACAGGCTTTGGTTTCGTTTAGTACATCAGAGAATTCAAAATCGTAAGTAAATGTACAAATTGAATGTTCACTTTTACTATGCGTGTTTCGTAGATAAAACTATTCTGTGATTTTTACATCTCGTGTCGTCACAGTCACTAAACGCTGTTTAGTAAATTCGAAGTACAGGAGGCAAGCATAGGGGCGTTAGCATCGAGGCTGTGCAGCTCTCTCAGCTTTCCCGCGTTTTCATAAATTTGACCAATTGGAATGGTTGAACATACAGCACGTGCAGCGGAAGAATCTTTAGAGCCTCGTTTCCTTCTCATCGCTTCTCAATGAGAAGTTCCTGAGAAGTTCTCTTCATTCATTACTCTTCCTGGTGGAGCCCAGCTGGTGTGTTCGTGAACGGTGAGGATTCTATCTTTGTGTTATATTATAGTTTTACTTTAACATAATGGCACACATAATAAATAGTGTCTCGGATCTACTTAAGATTTGGGGATTCTCTGAATATATTGCAGCTTTCGAAGGTAAGTCGAAATTATAAAGTCATCAAATATTAGCTGTGTAGTTTATAGGTTAAGATTATAAGTACTAATACTAGATGAGCAACCCAAACCCCGTTTAGTAACGCGCACTGCGACCTGTTTAGTAAATATTACTACATGCAGTCGTAAACGCTACGGTTCGTTTAGTAATGTCCATTGCGACCTGTTTAGTAGATATGACAATACGGCATTCGTCAACGGAACTGTCTGTTTAGTAGTGTCCATTGCGATCTGTTTAGTAAATACGACTACACGCGGTCGTCAACGCTATGATTCGTTTAGTACAGTCCACCAAACGCAGTTCGTTTTTGAGACCATACATGCATTAGTTCGTTGAACGAAACGGCCATTTCGTAAAAGCGACTAAGCACTTTGTTCTACGAAAATTTACTAAACCGTTTAGTTCGATATACTACGTGATCAATAGCATGGACTAAACATTTCTCTCCGTATAGGTTCGAGTCCTGAAGGCGGCAGGAATTTAGACACTAGCTTTCCAGCTATGTCGAATTCAGTCGCTGTCTGGCGGAGAATTCTAGCGGCCGACTGCTCTGATGGGTAGTTTTTCGTGGTTTCTCCAATCAACTCCAGACGAATGCCGGAACAGTAGCCTAACAAACGGGCCACGAACCGCGTGCGATCTTTCATTCCTTTTCCTTGTTCTATCATCTCTCCTTACACACACACTTACATTTACATGCATTGCACTACCACACATGCCGGAAGATAGGTGGGAAGCTTAGAGCTTGCCCCAGTTGGGGTGGTGTCCCGCTGGTGGGAGATACATGGTTTTGGAATACCCCGCTAGCCGACGGTAGGTCGGTACCGGATCTCGCCATCCTGTGGAGCAAGATGACCGTCACCTCCCGAACAAAAAGCAGGCACTTCACTTACGGGACTAATGGCCTTAACCGTTAATACGCTTGAAATCACTAGTGATCAATCAATCGATCATCATTCCAATCCTCAGAAACACAGAGTTGCGTGGAAAACATAAAAAAGAATTTTTGAAAAAAACGTGTGTCATTACATTACTAAGCTAAAGTATTGCCAATATAATTGACTATCGTCAATATAATGATGCCATCAAGAACTCACGATGTTACGGAAAAGCAGAGTAATTCACAGCGTTTCAGCACTATACGTACCTTAAACTTTCTAAAACCATGTCCTCTAGAATTCTTCCAGAATAACCTGCTAAAAATAGAACCAATTGATTTGTCTGGTCGAGAACTATCTAATGTGATCACCTGCATAGATAGATTTAAAACTCTCGCAAACACGTTTTAGATGCTTACCCGCCCCAGATTTTTTGATAATTAATTAGAAAATTAGGTTTAATTAACGACAATATGATTAATAATGTCGTAACAATTCATGTAAATGACGATAAGAGGGTATAGGAATCCACTGCGTTTCGCCAATGATCTTGTAGGTGCATTAAAACCATCAAAATCAGTGTTTGTCTACAATTCTTCTCGAATAGTAGAATTAAAATCCAAATCGGAAATAATTGCTAAAAAAGGTTTTATTGTTTTAATAGCCGCATGCCCAATATACCTATCCTAAGTTTTCCCTCTCAGCAAAGTTGTGCGTAAGTGGTTGTGGGGGGTAGAAATGTACCCCCAAAACGTTTTTTTTTTTTTGCGGTTACGGTTATATCTCATAAAGGACTCACAATATCGAGAACGTCCTAATGTAAGTTGTAGGGCATTAAAGTCTGAATGATGCCAGGCGTATATTTTGACCACCCGTTTCCATTCTGGTTCTCATCAAAGTTGGACATATTTTACATATTATGAAAACTTTGGCCTCTGGGATGGCAGCGTACTAGCTTCCCGTGCTGTGGTTCCGGGTTCGATTCCTGGTCGAGGCAAAAATAGTTGTAGCTTTCCTATACAATTGTCCCAGTTTCTGTAGCTGTGTGACAAAGAAAAGCTCAAGCAGGTGGATGTTGCTAGTTACGGTGAAGAGAATACTTCATGTTCGCCTCATGTCGCTCTTACCCTCAAGCATGGGAATTTAACTAGGCCCAGGCCTGGGAGATACCGGTAGCTGGCCAGCGAATCGACCCAATAACGCCAAATACACACATACATGAAACATTTCGTTTTTACTTCTGCTTTTTGATAACATCATCTAAATTGACCTACATATAAATAAAGTGGTCCATGCAAAAGTTGAAAAGAAATAAATTCTGCGTTTCATGAGACCAAATGTGATTTTTGTGGACCATCAGTTTCCATACAGCTTCACTTTTATGTTGGACCATTTCTCATCATCAATGAAGACTATTTAAACTGCAGTTCTTCAAGAAGTGTTATTTACAATATATTAAGCATTGTAGTATAGCACTCCATTGCACAAGTCTTTAACTTCACAACAACATCTTTCTCCGAGGTAGTGACTGATATCTTACAAAAATTAATAAAAGCAATGAATCTCACAGATGAATGGATTTCATCGTATTCTGTATGAAACAGTTTTTTAAATATTATATTTTTATGTATTCTCCACTTTTTATATTTTATTGTATTACTACAGGGGTATATACTAAGTTCAAGACTTGACTTTTAAACATTAATACGGAAAAATATTCGATTTGGCGAAACTACTTGATATTTAATTTTATAGCAAGGAAACGGAACTAAAGGTTGTTCAGAATTTGATTATTTACGAGTAAAAAGAAAGAAAGATGCAAGTCCAGAGGACGTAGAATAAATAAAGGAAGATCAACTATATCAATGCTGAACAAAATTGTATGGAAAAAAATGTCCTTGATGCATGTGTCAGATGTCGCTGTATATTTCAAAATGCTCGAAGTTTGGAAGAAAAAAAACTATGAATGATTGAATCTCACTAAATAAAATTTTAAAAACTTAATTTTTCAATGACAAAATCCGCTCATAAGTTTTGTACCGGCAAAGGGTGTGTATAACGTGTAATAATTGATATAGCCTTAAGATTGATTGATTTTTTCGTGTTTCCGGGCGCGTCAACTGCTTTGGTCATTAGTCCCGTTAGTGTAGTGCATGATTGTTTTTCGCGGGAGATGGCGGTGATCTTCCCCCGCCGGATGGCGAGATCCGGCGCCGACCTACCGTCGGCTAGAGGGTTTCCCCCTAACGAGGACTCTCCCACCAGCGGGGCACCGCCCCAGCCGAGACAAGCTCTAAGCTCCCGACCGGTCTCCCGGAATATGTGGTAGTGTAGTGCATGTTGTGTGTAAGGGGAGAGAATATGACAAGGAAAGGGAAGGACAGATCACGCGCGGTCCGTGGCTCGTTTGTTAGGGTACTGCTCCGGCATTCGCCTGGTGTTGATCGGAGAAACCACGGAAAACTACCAATCAGAGCAGCCGGTCACTAGAATTGTCCGAATTCGACCTAGCTGAAAAGCTAGTGTCGAAAATCCTGCCGCCGTCCGGACTCGAACCTAGGACCTCCCGGTCAGAGGCGCTGGAGTGTCATCAGTTGATGCACTGAGCTACCGCTCCCAGTATAAGCCTTAAGAATATTTCATTAAGTTTGATAGAAGAAAGGATTCGGTGGGGGATAGCGGCATATTTAAGTTTCATCAACAGTTGTTTTTTCTGAGCGTGTGTACAGCTCGTCGAGTCACCGTGCAGCGGAATTGGGAACCCTCCCTCTTCCCAGCGCAGTGGTTGGCGGCGGTGGCGGCGGTGGCGGCGGTGGCGGTGGAGGCGACGGTGGCGGCGGTGGCGGCAGTGGCGGCGGTGGCGGCGGCGGCGGTGGCGGTGGCGGTGGTGGTGGCGGCGGCGGTGGCGGTGGTGTCGGTGGTGGTGGTGGCGGCGGTGGCGGCGGTGGCGGCCGTGGCGGCGGTGGCGACGGTGGCGGTGGCGGTGGCGGCGGTGGCGGCGGCGGTGGCGGTGGCGGCCGTGACGGCGGTGGCGGCGGTGGCGGCGGCGGCGGTGGCGGTGGGGGCGGTGGCGGCGGTGGCGGCGGTGGTGGCGGCGGTGGCGGCGGTGGCGGCCGTGGCGGCGGTGGCGGCCGTGGCGGCGGTGGCGGCGGTGGCGGTGGCGGCGGTGGGGGCGGTGGCGGCGGAGGCGGCGGTGGCGGCGGTGGCGGTGGCGGCGGTGGCGGCGGGGACGGTGGCGGCGGCGGAGGTGGCGGTGGCGGCGGTGGCGGCGGTGGCGGCGGTGGCGGCGGTGGCGGCGGCGGCGGTGGCGGCGGTGGCGGCCGTGGCGGCCGGGCGGTGGCGGCGGTGGCGGCGGTGGCGGCGGTGGCGGCGGTGGCGGCGGTGGCGGCGGTGGCGGCGGTGGCGGCGGTGGCGGTGGCGGCGGTGGCGGCGGTGGCGGCGGTGGCGGCGGTGGCGGCGGTGGCGGCGGTGGCGGTGGCGGCGGTGGCGGTGGTGGCGGCGGTGGCGGTGGCGGTGGCGGCGGTGGCGGCGGTGGCGGCGGTGGCGGTGGCGGTGGCGGTGGCGGTGGCGGTGGCGGTGGCGGTGGCGGCGGTGGCGGCGGTGGCGGCGGTGGCGGCGGTGGCGGCGGTGGCGGTGGCGGTGGCGGTGGCGGTGGCGGTGGCGGTGGCGGTGGCGTGGGAAGAGTTCTGCGTCTTCTCGGAAGCTCGTGGCAATGTCTACGCGTGAAGGGGCCCTTAATGATATAGAACGATTTTCCTAATAATGAGCCAAAGTAACAGCTAGTGCTGGCAACATAACTGAAGATTCTGTGATATTTGTGCCCTCGAGCCCATTAGGCTCCCTTCCTGCATTCGTTCGTTTGCAGTTGGCTTACTTCTAAATGGCTTCGGCGCTTCCTTTTGTGATGTCGTCGTCCGACAAAAATATAGTGCGCTTTGAGAAATAATTGAAATTAGGAAGTGCAGTTTTACGTGCACTTCTGTAAAAATTCTTTTTTTCTATTAACATTACACTGAATTTACTTATTGTGTGATAAATATTATGTTTGTTTTAAAACCGAGATGCGTACTGGTGCACGTGTTTCCGTCTATTGTACAGTTGTGTGGCGAGATGTGATTGAGAGATTTCTATTTACATTCGTGGCAGTTTTCCTTTACTGACTGTGAGAGATGTTAAGAGATTTTCCACATACGTAATTAAATTTAAATATTTCCCGAACTCGCGTACGTGCATATACCTCAGCGAAACTCTCAGATTTCTGCATAGGGATGTTGCTCATGAGCCATAACCTAACATTTTACAACAGCAGTCGCGGCGGAGGGATACTTCTTTGAATTATATGTGATGTTCACTTGTTACGCGAACTGTCACTTTGGCTCATCCTTAGGAAAATCCTTCTATACATTAAGATCAGTAGTAGCTGATGTGGTCAAACGAAAGTACTTTATTTCCTTCGTTCCATTCAGATTCATCTGAACACTTGAACATCGTCTCAATTTTAGCATTAGAGCTCAAAATTGAATTGTTAGCACTCTACGCATGCTTGAAAAATCGCTTTTACCACTGACTGTTTAAAAAAGATATTTTATACTTATATTACATTTTCTTGTAAGGTGGTGTTGTAAATCATATTGAACGACACACAGCTGATATCACAAATAATTGGAAGCTTCCAAATCTCGCCTATCAGTTTAACTTAAAGCACGTCTGGTGTTTACTTTATTACGCCGTAATGAATTCAATTAATTCATAATAATTAAATAATTAAGTTTTATCTTGTGAATTAAGTATTAGTCGTAAGGATCGTGATAATTTGAAAATTTCAGTTCATTTTCTCGTAGTGTAGAGCATTTAAGGTATGAGTGTTATTAGTAGCTGGAATTCATGTTATAACAACAAATGTTTTATCGTCTAATTTTCCCAGAAGTTGAGCCTTTCTAAGGAAGAGGGAGCTATACATATCTAATTCTTACGTTTTGGATTGTAAAAAGATAATTTATGTATGTATTTGGCATTATTGTCTCGGTAGACCGACTTCGCCGGCCAGCTATCGGTATCTGGGCCTAGTTAAATTCCCATGCTTTAGGGTAAGAGCGACATCAGGCGAACATGACGTATGCTCTTCACCGTAACTAGCAAGATCCGCCTGCTTGAGATTTTCTTCGTCACACAGCTACAGACGATTATAAAGGAAAGCTACAACTCTATTTTTGCCTCGACTGGGAAGCGAACCCGAGACTACAGCACGGGAAGCTAGTGGCCATTCACGGGAGCTATCATGAGCTATCCCAGAGGCTGGAAAACGAGAATGTCTAAAAGATACAGAATAAATATTTAATTAGATTTATACATTACGTTATTAAATTTACTGCTTCAATATTTAAGTAATAGATATCAAGTAGCAGTGATTCTCCAAATAAAAATGTAATTAAACGCAATATAAATGCAGGACGGTATTTACATACTAGAAAAATAAGGAGTTGCTTAGAGACTCCGACTACAGGGGCACACGCACCTCGGAAGAAAAGAAATATTCGAAAAATTTTATAAAGCGTGTTTGCATCTGTAAAACGGTGTTGCAATAAATGAATCTATTTACTGATAATAATAATAATAATTAATAACGTAGGTAAATAAAAGAATATAATACATGTTCAATTTCATTAACATTTTTTTCATTTTCATTTATATTTACACAACTAGATATTCCATTACAAATCACTTCCTTTTAGTAAATCTGAAGAATTTTTTTTTTTCGCAAGGAAGTCGCAACACGATTAAATCTGTGTTCCACAATACCTAAACCCTACCCTTACAAATGCACAACACAATGAACGACTGCACGTTTTTTACACGAGGAAAGAAGCAAGTACTTGTATTCCGATGTATTCAGTAAAAACATTGCAAGGTAGCAACGCCCCCTCATCAACCGCAACAAGCACGTAATCTACTAATGGTGCTTCATGAACTCTCCCGTTTGTAGTTTGAACCTTTATTAATATTACTGCAGAAAATATTTCATAATTATTTAAGACTTTTTACAGGGGTTGGGCTTTTCTACGGAAGAAGGAGCTATCCCCTCCCATTTCTTACTTCCAGGTTAAAAAAAAAAAGAAATTAATGTGTAAACCATAATGCAATATTTAAATATCTAATTAGAGTTACATGAAGCTTTTAAAGACGTTGCACCCTTCATTATTTAACATGAAAGCTACCTAGTCGCAGTCATTCTCTAAATAAAAATGTAATTATACGCAATATAAATGCAGGGCAGGATTTTGCTTAGGGATCCCTCAGCACAGAGGAGGTATGGAAACTCCTCGAAAAATCAACAACAAAAAATGCGGAAAACGTTATAAAGTATGTTTGCACCTGTAAAAAATCATATTGATATAAAAATAATGACGTATCAAAAGTCATATTGATATAAAAATAATTATAATCATTAATAATTTATTTAAATAAAAAATATAATTCATGTTAAAATCATTTTTTTTCATTTTTATTTGTAATGACGTGAAAAGATATTCCATCATAACAACTGTCTTTTAATAAATTTTGAGGATTTTTCTTTTCGTAGGGATGTCCCAATTCGATATGCTTTGTTCTCCACAATATCTAAATACGGCCCTGTATAAATGAATTGTAGGAATGATGTATCGTTATAATGATGTATCTTCATTATTAAAGGATGAAATGAATGAAGTCATCTTTGTGAGCTTAGATTGTCAACCTAGATAGTCAACTAAATCTAAGCTGACAAAGATGACTTCAATTATTTCATTCTATATAAATGCAAAATACAATGAACGACTTTGTATTTTTTCACGAGGAATGAAGCAAGCGTTCCGATGTATTCAATCAAAACATCACTAGCTGGCGACGTCCCCACACCAACATCAGTAAGCGCGTAACATACCTTGGGGCGAAGTCACTTTTCCTGTTCGTGTCTTGGACGCGTATTAATATTATTACAACAAATACTTCACAATGCAAGACTTTTACAGGGGTTGGGCCTTTTCTACGAAAAAAACGAGCTGTAGGCATCCATTTATTACTTCCAGGATTAAAAGCAGAAAATTAATGTTTAAATGATAATATAATATGAATACCTAATTAAATAGAGATAGATGGTTTTTAAAGCTATTGCCCCCTTCATTACTTGACGTAGAAATTACCAGATAGCACTCATTTTCTAAATAAAAAGGTAATTAAACGCAGTTTAAATGCAGTGCCGGATTTACCTTCAAGAAAATAAGCAGTTGCTTAAGGATCCCAATTCACGGGTGTGGGCCTATTTGCAAGACGAAGTATTCGAAAACATGTTATCAAGTTTTATTAAAATTTATCGTTTTGCGGTTATATTTGAATCTGTAAAATAATGTCACATTAATATAAAATTAGTGAAAATTAATAATGTATTTAAATAAAAAAAATTAGTTAAATTCTATGAACATTTTTTCTCATTTTCATTTAATTAATTAACAAATTACACAAAAAGATATTCCGTTATAAACCCTTTTTTAGTAAATTTGGGGGATTTGTTTCGTAGGGAGATCCCAATATGATATTTTTTTGTGCCCCTACCTAAATCCGACCCTGTGTAAATAAATTTTGGTGATGATGTGTTGTTGACATTGTTAGAGGATAAAATAATTTAAATTGTTTTTGTAACTTAGATAATCAACTAAATCTAAGTTGACAAAGATGACTTCAATTATTTCATCCTACATAAAAGCACAATACAATGAACGCCTTTCTATTTTTGTTTTGTTATGTAATGAATAAAACAAGCATTTCGATGTACTCATTCAATCGAAAAATCGCCGACTAGCAACGCCCTACATCAACGTCAGCCAGCACGTAACGTACCCTTGGTTCCGAATTGAACTCCTCCTGTGCGTGTCTGGGTCGTTCTCGCCGCGACTGCAGTCTTCCGCACACTGTCGGGCGCCGCGGCCCTCGCGTGCTGTCCGGGAGCGGGGGAGAAGCCCTCGCTTCCTCCCTTCCGCCGGCGCAGACACCACCGCGCATGCGCCCTGCGCCCGCCGCCCGTCGCTCGTTCTCCACGGCCTGCTGGTGCGCTACACGACTAATTAGCTGGCGACAATCTGTCCGCATACCGCTGTGCGGGGGTTCGTAAGAGGGAAATAATAGGCGGAGTATGATTTGTTGAGTGAATATAGAACACGTGGTATTGGGGGAGGATAAAAGCTATTCCTTCTTCTTCTCCTTCTTCTTTTTCTTCTTCGTTTTCTTCTTCTTCGTTTTCTTCTTCTTCGTTTTTTCGTCTTTCCGTTGTTTTCTTCTTTCCGTTGTTTCGTATTTTACATTTATTTCGTCTTTTCGACTTTTTGTCTTTTTCTTTTCGTCTTTTTTTTGTCTTTTTGGTTCTTTCCATCTTTCTCGTTATTTTCGTCTTTGGGGTCTCACCTTCTTCGTTTTTCTCGTTTTTTGTCTCCTACGTTTTCTTCGTCTTCTGCGTCATCTTCTCTTTTTGTTTTCTTCGTATTATTTGCCTTTTTTGTCTTCGTCTTTTTCACATTTTTAGTCTTAATTGTTTTGTCTTTCTCGTCATCTTTGTATTCTTAGTCCTTTTCGCCTTTTTCGTCTTCATCTCTTTCGCCTTCTTCGTCTTTTTATTCTCTCTTATCTTTCTTCTCATTATTTTTCTCCTCCTCTTCCTTCTCACCCTCCCCTATTTTTCTTCTCTTTCTTCATTTCATCAATTTTCGTTTCACCCTCCTCTTTCATCTTCTTTCTTTTCTCTTTCTTCTCTTCTTTCAACTTCTCATATCATCCTCCTGTTATTCTCCTCATTCTTTTTGTCGGTCTGATCTTCCTTGTTTTACTTCCCTCCTTTCCTTTATTCACATTCTCCTCTTCATTGTGTCAAGTAATATTACTGTAGAGTGATAACATTGGCAAAAACGACTGCAACACGAAAGCGTGTAGCACATTCACTTACACATACACATGGTTGCCTAATAAAACTAGTGATGCAACAACAGCACATAGTTTTTCGCGTTTTTGCAGTTTTTTGTGAGTTTAACAAAAATGACACATGCAGCATTTTTTAAGTGTCCGTGGCTCTTTTTAAGGAAATAATTTAAAGAAAAAACGTGGAAAAGTTTGTGAGAAAATCTTGTTAATAAATTGCCTATATTTACTAATTTACACGTTTTATTTAATGTTCTTTTGATTTCATTTTTTTACTTAATGTATTAGAAACTACTCATATTTTGAAAAATTGTACATGACCTCATTTAAAGATACAATTTGAAAAAAGGATGTCGTTAAGAAAAACTATTTTAACTTCAATACTGTAGTTGAAGAAAGAGGCCAACAAAATTGAACTTTAGCAATTTTCGAAAATTTAGATAATTCAACAAAAATTGAACCTGTTCCGTTTTTATAAACTATTTTGCTCTATATAATATAATGCTCTATAAAAAAATATTATCCAAGAATTTGGAGTTATTTTTTGAGAAAATTTGAAAATGTTATTGAGACTTCATGTAAACTACCTCATAAAATCAAATTATCCTTGTCAAATTTATAGAGTCGCGACATCAGTCAGATCGATTCGAGAATGTCAGTTTTGGTGAAATTTTTCATAGGGTTTAGTCGCTGGAGTAGTTCACAGACAGCTGGGCAAAGAGACAATTTGCCGCAAACCAACTTTTCGATATCATTTAAATGAATTGAACACAAAATTAGGTTCATTATGTTAAGCGTTTAGAATTCTTTCAAAATCAGTCAGCTCTCTTACTGGTCGATGTGCATATTTCGCGAATATTCATTCCCTCCTGAGATATGGCGGAATGTTCTGGGGAAATACATTCCAGACTTTTGGATTACAAAAAAGAATTGTACGAATAATAACCAAATCCCACCCACGTGATTCTTCTAAGCATATCTAGGAATTTTACCATTACCTTGTCTGTTGATTTACGAATCAGTAGTTTCTGCCAAAATGACTTGCTTAAGGGCGGGAATATATTTTCAGAAAATGCCGATGTCTATTACTATAACACGACGTAGAAATCATATACATCAGGTGACAGTATGAACAGCTCATTACAAAACATTCACATACAATATATGTACAATATTTTACAACACTTTGCCAGATGACATTAAACGATTAAATTCGATAGAAAAGTTTAAATCCAAAGTGAAATCGTTTCTGCTGCATAACTGTTTCTATACAATTAGAGCCTATACTGAGCATCACAAAGAAAGTAACATTAATTTTAACAGTGTTATTTAATATATTATTTACCATTGGGCTGTATAATTCTGAACAATATGTAATAAGTATTATATCGCAGCTTCTGGGTAAATGACCCTCATCTCGATCAGGTTTTCGTCCAGTTTCCTTGATCCATTGAGCAAATGCTGAGATGGCCCCTTGTTTTGCTTCTGGACATAAATGTAACTTCATTATCTGTGCACGTCTCCTAGAATTCAGTTATTCAAATTATTGTTTCCATGTTGTCGCGGCAGGAAGGATTATTCCGAAGGACAACATGAATAAGAGCCCAAAATTTATTGCTTATTTATCACTGAAAATAATTTTTATTACATGGGAGCTGTTTTTTAATTCAAAATTCAAGTAGTGTATGACTTAGTGTAGGGATCACAGAATTTTGAAAATGTGCACACAATTTCACTTCTCCCCATAGCACGTCATACGCAGTTTTAGCTGTTTTTTGACGTAAAATAAAATAAAATAAAATAGAATTCACAGTTTGTCAATCGCAGACTTCGTCTGGCAATGGCTTCTTTACGTCTCCTCTCACGGAATCATCGATGTTGATATTTTCAAAACATCGACGTTTTTTATAGAAACATCAATGTTTTGAACATCAATATATTAGAGCCGATGCTTTTAAAATCGAGGTTTTGTGATCAATGTTTTTACGTTTTCGATATTTTGTTTGTAAATGACAAATTCCCATAATCACAATGTCGATGATTTATCACAAATTAAATAAATTTCGTCTAAACTATAAGGATGAACTACAGCAACAATGGGGAGCATTAAAGAATTATATTGTGACAAATAATTTTAGGTTAGGGGAAAACCCCACTAGCCGACGGTAGGTCGGCGCCGTAGATCTCGCCATCCAGCGGGGGAAGATCACCGCCATCTCCCGCGGAAAAAAACATGCACTACACAAACAGGACTAATGACCGAAGCAGTTGACGCGTCCGGAAACACGAAAAAATCAATCAATCAATCAATCAATCAATGGTTTCTAATTGTTTCTGGCAAATGCGACATTTATCATTCTGGAAAATTCTGAGAACCACATGATCATAATTTCGTATTCTCAACGCCTGATATTAAGCAGGTCTTAGAACTGTTTCCGATTCTGTATTTATTCTTCTCCCTTTAAGCTACATAAAAGATTGGTCTTTATTGATCGACTTGTCCATTCTTTTTGGATAAGGCGCATGACGTGGTTTCTCTCTCCACGATTTCTTTAACATTTTTGAGTCACCTTTCATGTTAAGTACCTACGGAAGTTCAGTGTTTGTGTTATTCTGCGTGTCTTGCATAGTTTTCTTCGCAATGCTCCTTGCTACACTTACAGTGCATTTGTTTCCCATTCTTTGGTCAGATTTAATGACTTGCCTCATTAGTAGGTCATCTTGACGCCTCACTACATACTTTTCTCATCCCGACTATTGTACAGTGCCAGGAGGCGTCAGTTTGTTAGAGGCCCCTTCCTTCTTCTTTACGTGACACATTATTATTATTATTATTATTATTATTATTATTATTATTATTATTATTATTAACGTTCTTTCCCAAGAAAATTGCGTAGCCGCTACCTGCCTAAAATCGTGTGAAAATGAGCCAATCTACGAACACCTAACCTGTATGAACTTAGATTTTATTGACACATCTTCACTCCTTCCCTTTGTTTCTATTCGCATTCTTTCTGATGCTGGTTGGTTTTTTCGATTAACGCCAGGCGTATGCCGGAGCAATACCCTAACAAACGCGCCACGGACCGCACGCTATCTTTCGTTCCTTTTTCCTTGTTTTATCATTTTCCATTACTTTCACACACCTTTTCAGGCACTACACTACCTCACTTGTCGGGTCTGCTCTTAGAGCTTGTCCCGGCTGGGGCATAGCCCCGCTGATGGGAGATACCTGGTTGGGGAAACGCAAGCCGAGAGGTAGGTCGGCGCCGGATCTCGCCATCCAGCGGGGGAAGATCACCGCCATCTCCCGAGAAAAAAACATTCACTACACTAACGGGACTAATGACCAAAGCAGTTGACGCACCCAGAATCACTAATCAATCAATCAACTGACATATGTGGCATATGTATAATGTAGTGTAGTGCATGTTAGTGTATGTGTGTGTGTAAGGAGTGAGAATGGGACAAGGAAGATGACGGAAAAATCGCATGCTGCCCGTGGCCCGTTTTTTAGGGAACTGTTCCGTCATTCATGTGATGTTGATCGAAGAAACCACAGAAAACTGACGATCAGTGTAGCCTTCACTTCCAGACCTATTTTATAATATATTATAAAAAAATTAAATGACAAAATTGTAAAATGTTAATGAGAAGGTCCTTATCTGGATGACCCTCGATGTTATTTTTAATATTTTTTGTTGAAAACCTCTGCAAGGCAACAATTACTGGTTAAGAATAATAAACAAACAAAAAAAAATAAGAGATTTCGGCCGGCGAAAGAATCATCTACGGCGACCGTAAGCATGGAAGCTCGATTGGCTTGTTCGATCCTTACACACCGAAAAGGAAAATTTGAGTATATAATACGAAGACAATATCTCATTAACGCGGCGGTAAGCGGAAAATAACAACTGATCCACGGCAACCCGACGGGGCGGAAATTTTGAGAGAATTCAATGCAAAACAATCGAACAGCAAAACAACTTCCTCGCATTTCTTGTTGCGTGTCACTTAACTCAAACCCATACGAGTAAAGAAATAAATAATCGAGAAAAGAACAAAAGAAAAAACAAAAAAATTAATGGGAAATATGTACAATAGACTGAATAATAGTTATCATGAAATATGAACATTGTTTAGAGACTCATTATGACTGTTCATTAAACAAAAGTCCTATTATTCTAGAAGTCATGTATCCACTTTGATTATGTAAAGCGAAACAACCAAATGGTGATCATTTTCGTAATAAGTTTCATTGAAACACAAATGTTCTAATAATTTGTGGTGTCCTATTAACTACTTTTCTGATATGAATAGTCTATTAACTACTTAACCAGGATGAGAAGTCATTTAACAACTTTCCTACGATGAATAGTCAAATGTAATACATTACATTTGTATCATTATCCCTGCACGCGAAGAGTACCACTGTGATCCGAAGTTTCAGAAACATGCGAACCGGGAGCGGTAGCACAGTGCATCAACTGATGTCACTGCAGCGCCTCTGACCAGGAGGTCCTAGGTTCGAGTCCTGATGGCGGCAGGATTTTCGACACTAGCTTTTCAGCAAGGTCGAATTCAGTCGCTGTCTGGAGGACAATTCTAGCGGCCGGCTGCTCTGATCGGTAGTTTTCCGTGGTTTCTCCGATCAACATCAGGCGAATGCCGGAGCAGTACCCTAACAAACGGGCCACGGACCGCGCGCGATCTGTCCTTCCTCTTCCTTGTCCTATCATCTTCTTTTACACACACACTTACACTAACATGCACCTCACTACCACATATTCCGGGAGGCCGGTCGGGAGCTTTCAACTTGTCCCGGCTTGTGCGGTGCCCCGCTGGTGGGAGAGTCTTGGTTGGGGGGAAACCCCACTAGCCGACGGTAGGTCGCCGCCGGATCTCGCCATCCAGCGGGGGAAAATCACCGCTATCTCCCGAGAAAAAACATGCACTACACTAACGGGACTAATCATTAAAGCCGTTGACGTGCCCGGAAACACGAAAAAATTAATCAATCAATCAAGAAACATGACAACCAATATTGCAAATTTCTACACGATGGTTTTTGAGTATCTCCAGAGTGGAAATTGATTGCATCGCGCTATACCACAAAGCTCCCATAAGGATAGGTAGCGAAAAAACAACAACAGAAAACATTAGCAGACTAGTACGATTTGATTTTGATTTATTTAGACAAAGAACACTAAAAACTGAATGTGACGTATGGGGGAGAAGTACCATCTGGGCACGTTTTCATGAGCTAGAGAATCCATTTCCAATATTTTAACAATAAATAGTTGGAAGATGAATAAAGTTTAAAAATAAACAAAAATATAAAAAATACAATTGAAAAAGCACAAGATTCACATTTGCAAAACTCGACTTCTTCACTTCCGAATTATGGACAACGTATTTGCATCTGTAAACTAACTGCAGTTTTGCGATGTGTGTGATTTAAGATGTGTGTGTGTTTTGAGATGTGTGTGATGTGCAGTGATTTGAGATGGGGCCGTTTGAAAACAATTGCGCAGTGAGCAATGACAAGCAAAACGTATGTTGCCCAACGCGACTAGGAAACAATCATCTTATGACATGGCCTGTACCAGAGAATGTCAACGCTAAACCTCGCAACGGAGTGGAGGGCAGTGAGAAGAAACTTCGAAGGACATGAAAAAAAAACTCTAGGTACACCATCATCACCTTTTTTCTGCAGCATATACAATTGTTATACTTGGGTTTTCGTAACGTGGCGGATAACATTCGGTCATTTTTACACCTGCCTTATAAAATTAATCTTTATAACAGTGATAAGCACATGTTTGAGGCTATGAGCCCCGTTGAGAAGGACGTTCGCGAATTAATTAAAAAGATTAAACAGGGAATTCATGAGAAAATATATAAGAATGAGAAAGAGAAAATATAAAATATTATATATTTACATATATATAATATATAAATATATAATATATAAATATATAATATATAAATATATAATATATAAATATATATGAGAATATTTCATGAGAAAAATGTAGCTTCACTATGCTCACGTTTTGTTGAGCTTTCCTTTTGCTTGTATTGGTAGTAGAGCTTAGGGTGAGTTTCTATTTGTTAGCAATAGAGAAAAATCAAATCCGTTCGTTTACCGTTACAAATAAGTTTTCTATAATTCGGCAACGAAAATATCTAGTTTTTGAAATGTTAATCTCTCGCTTTATAAAATTTATTAATATTATTATTACTATTTTTCATCTTTCAACTATTAATAGTAAAATAGTTGGGAAGGGAATCTGAAACTCAAGAAAGCGTGCGCAGATGATTTCCCCCCCCCCATACGTCACATACAGTTTTTTACTGATTTTGACTAAATAAAATAAATAAGTAAATAAATAAATAAATAGATTCATATTATAAGGCGAGAGGTGTAAAAATTACTTAATGTCATCCGCCACCTTACGAAAACCCAAGTATAGAGTACTGGCTTCAAAAGTGCCCTGTGTTTATGGCAACATAGCAGGGCAAGCGGAGGATTTCTACAAACATTCGCCGTTAAATGGCTGTCAATCCGCCCAGTAATAAAAATTCAAGTTTTCAAGCGGAAAATTTGAATTTGCCTTAAAATATGTATTTGAAGGTTTTCTTAGGTACTGACCCTATAATATGCTTGATTAGTTTTAGTTTTTGTGTGTGATCATTGTAATAATTAATTTATGTAAAAACGTTTTGTAAGTTATATCTTAATATTTAGAAGTTAGTTATGAGTATTCTCATGACTACAGCAGATGGGAGAAATACTTTAAGGGATAAAATAATTCTTTTCAAATTGGATCATTTTATTTATCAGATTGTCAAATCACATTGACATGTTTTTGGATGATTGTAGCTAAACTTAATTTTAAATAGTGTGTTCTAAAATTAACGGCATGTACTCTCAATGTGATGGATTATATACTCATTTTCGGCACGACAAAGACGCTATGACTTTTAGAATATACGCTGTACCAGAGGTCTAAAAGCATTAAGTCTAGCATAACTCACTTTTCAAAGTAACTTTCAACGAATGAACAAATGATTAGTAAAAAATCATGTATAAAGTAAAAAAAACTAGAAAAATTAAACTCGACGTCAAAGTCTTGTTTCTTGAACATTTCGTCGTAATTTGAAAACCCGCCAAAAATTGCACTTGTTTTGATGCATTTCTACGCATTGGGCGGTATTCCAAGAAGTTAGTGTTTGTCCAGCGAGAGAGAGCCGTTTCCCAATTTGGCAGCCCTGGGCACACGTTGCAGTACTGCTGTACAAACGCCGTGAGGTTTCGGCCATCAGGACGGTCACAGCCGCTTGTAGAATTCGCGTTCGGAATCTTCACAATTGGTGACGTCATCAAGAAGGGAGACGGTGCAACATTGCCTCTACAGAGGCGGTGTTTGTCGGTGACACTGATTGGCGTCTCAAAAACATTGACTTTCTAGCTTTCCTATTGGCAGCCTCGGCCAAAAATAATCAAATCTTTACATATCGTGTACAAAAGCTCAAATGAAAATCAATTCAACGCGTGATGCTAAAACAGCACATATTTTTTTCTACTAACGGTTACGTAATATTACAATAACGCAATTTCTGTCCGTATACTGCGGTTTTTGCAGAGCTGCCTCTCAAGTCCCGTCACCATGGTGGCATTATGGCACGGTTTTCGTGTCTATCTCGGTCATGCCGCCTTATTGTGCGAAAAATTCTAAAATGTTTAAAAAAAGTACATGACCTTCTTGAAAGAACTAACTATAGAGAAAAAAAATTATTTAAAGGGTAAATTTTATCTTCAATTTTCTAGCTGTAGGACGACGCCGAAAATATTGAAACTTTTACAATTTTCAAAAATTCTGAGTTTACAGTTACAATCGAACCTGTGCCACCTTCATAAGTGCATTTTACTCTCTTATTACAAGTAAGTTCAAGAAAGAATTTGGAGCCATTTT
>BLKR01004212.1:0-116012 GCA_011170035.1 Teleogryllus occipitalis | reverse complement strand
GTCAATTAAACAGAAAAGTGTCGGGTTAAAACTGAATTTTCGGGAAGTGGTTATTGAGGCAGGTGCGTGGTAAACTATCGCGGTTAACACTCAGAACATTACTATTATCCCATCTGTTAATAGTCCATCTCGCCTGAGGCCTGTATTTTGTCGGCTAAAAACCGCGGACTCACGTGAGTTTCCTACTGACGTGCTGTTTGCTCTTATTTTGGATTTTCCGTTTCATTATTCATTCGCAAAGCTATTTTGATAAATGCGTTTTTCGTGTACCAAGAAAAAGGCTATTTTATTCCTCATAACAACCATTTTGAGGAATAATAATGTATGTATGTATTTGGCGTTTTGGGTCGGTAGTCAGACTTCGCCGGCCAGCTACCGGTGTCCCAAGCCAGGGCCTAGTTAAATTCCCATGCTTGGGGGTAAGAGCGACGTGAAGCGAACATGACGTGTTCTTTTCTCCGTAACTGGCAATATCCGCCTGGTTGAGCTTTTCTTTGTCACACAGCTACAGAAACTGGGGCGATTTCAAAGGAAATCTACAACTATAGTTTTGCTTCGACCGGGAATCGAACCCGGGAATCACAGCACGGGAAGTTAGTACACTACCCATGAGCCATTCCAGAGGCAAGGAATAATATTAATAGCATAATTATTAACTTGTTGAGATGTTGCGATTCCATATCACTATTTTGTGGCCTTTCTGGAAGTATTGTTATATTTATAAGTTGTGTTAGATCAATATTTATTATGAAGTTATAGATGAGATATTGCTGACTTGGAGATGCAGGTGTCATCATTGTCATTCAACAGACTTTGAATACCAAGAATCCAATTTCGACAGCTTTTCTTGTTTATCATCAGTGTATTAAAGATGAACTCTGGCGCATCATCAAGGATACGTGATCTTCAGATAGAGTTGGAGACGAAAAATCGTAGGTCACCGTTGTCCCAGAAATTGGTAACTGGGGTTCTAGGAACCATACACATTCTAAATCGGACAAAATTCTTATATTAGACCTTAATGCGGATCTATCAAAACAAACTGCTATACTGGATGTAACCGGGAAGAACGCGATAACTTAGAAGAGTTGATGACCATTACCTTTTCTCGCGAAGAATCACAATTTCTCAACACACATGTTTAAATCTCTACCACATTTAAAATAAAAAGAACTACTAACTATACTGTTGAAATCTTTCGATCTTCCTTTGAAACGTCGGAGCAAGCTACTAGAGCACCGTCTTCGCTTCCATCGCCAGAATCAGAAACGAGTAATACTAAAAAAAACATGTAGTTTCTCGCCAGTACCTTCACGCAAAATTACGCGAAAAGTACTAAAATTTTCAAAAAATTGTACATGAACTTATCTCAAAATCTATCTTTATGGAACAGATTTCATTTATGGAGAAAATATCTGTCTTCATATTGTAATTGTAGGAAGACGCCCAAAAATGTGTGCAGTTTTCCACTTTTGGAAAAATCAGAGTTTTCAACGAAAATGAAACCTGCACCATTCTCTTAAACGTCCTTCATACTATTCAACAACGAAATTTAATCGAAAATGATGGAGCCAATTTGATGAAAACGCGGAAAATGTCTCAGGAGCTTCATTCAAAGTAACCCTCCCCTCCCAAAAAATATTATGTAATGTACTCCCAATATATATATATATATATATATATATATATATATATATATATATAAATTAAAAATACCGATACTTCAAATTCAAGAGACCGCGACATCAGATCGCCAGATCTATTGGGGAATATCAATTTTGGACAAAATCGGCTGAACGGTTTAGTCGGTAGCGTTGTTGACAGGCGGACAAACAGACATTTTCCCGTCCTTCCGAGTTTTCTGTATCAAGGACCCACAAAACATGGATTCTGGCTACACCACGTATTAGAAAATTTTCCCCCTAAATTTAACAACTGGATTTATCCACTCTTTCGTCAGCAGGGCACTGTAATAATTTTTTCTGTCGAAAGTTCGCCATTTTTTCGCGCCACATTACATAACTTTCTCTCTACTGCGTAATTCGTAGCGAGAAAGTAAAAAGAAAAAAGAAGTTGCGCGAGAGCAGCGCACACAAAAGTCGCCGCCGACGCCGTGTTGGCTAATAGGCCTTGACCAGACGGAAGCCCCGATTCGCCTCGGAGCAGCTTCGGCGGCGCAGCTGGCTCTGAGGCGTCTCTCTGCGACAGGTCGAGATCAAGGGACTTCCGCCCCGCACCCTTTCCTTGAGTTTTCCTTTGGCCAAGGAGGCTGTTATTCTTATACTTGGGTTTTCGTAACGTGGCGGACGACATTAGGTCATTTTTACACCTCCTGCTTTATAAAATGAATGTTTTCTTCTTATTCTTTTTGTTATTTAAGGTCGTATTTAACATCTAGGTCATTAGCGACCACTATTGGCATTAACGTTATGGTAACTATGAAGGTGAAACGAAATGCTGATGATAAGGGGTGAAAGGACGAACACAAATACAACTATGTCCGAGGCGGGACTCGAACCCGCGACCCTTGGGTCCGAGATAACTATGACACTACTGCCTTAGCGATCTCGGCCACCGGACCGACAAAATGAATTTTTATAACAGTAATAAGCACATGTTTGAGGCCATGAGCCCCGTTGAGGAGGACGTTCGCGAATTAATTAAAAATATTCATTTTATAAGGTGGGAGGTGTAAAAATGATATAATGTCATCCGACAAGTTACGAAAATCCAAGTATTAGGTGGCTCCACACATTCGTTATTCGGCGAACACTGAGCTTGCCGAATCCCGAGTAGTGTGGATGAGTTGCTTGCTATTTGCCGAGTGACGAACATTTGGTGCTCGCCCTATCCATCGCGTGTCGGTCTTTAGAACACATCGAAGGAGCGAACATTCGCCGAACACGTCAGCTGCTCGGGATTGGGCGAGCACTAGTTCGCTGCTCGGCGAATGCCGAATGTGTGGAGCCGTTCTTTAGGAGGCGGAATTTGATGACCTGAAACATCGCCCAAAATGATCAATCAAATGCTCTTAAAGTTTTTTATGATGAAGGTTTAGATAGTACAAAGGGAAATGTAATGGTTTCCCTTTGCCTTCTGCGCCACCATCGCATAAGCGGCACACAATTCGCCCACCTCTTCTGTATTATTAGAACTTATTGTCTGACACAGCAGCGGACAACGCCGTAATATGGTGTTCTCATATGGGGTCGTTATGCCTTCCGCCCATCCTGGCCTTTTCCTTTGGCCAAGGAGGCTGTTATTCTGAGAGGGCGCATTTAGATGACCTAAAACTTCGCCAAAAATAATCTATGCTCTTAAAGTTTTAAAATGACCTAAAAGCAAAGAAAAATAGCATAAAAATCTGATTGTTTTCAGATGAACTCGAGCTATTGGATATGTTACTGATGTATTCGCGACTTTTTCCTTTCGTTCACGTGAACTGAACTTGCAAACTTTTGGTTTGGACTGTTCTTAACCAGGAAATCTCTGTCTTTAGTTATCCCGAAATCGCCCGAACCGACAATGGCGCTGATGTGCGTCACAAGAATTGCAAACAACGGCTGTGAAAACAATTTCTGAGCGAACAAATAGAATACAATACTAAGTATTTCCGTGCAGAACATTTGCATCTTGTAAATTTTATTTGATGCATATACCATTAAAATCGATGAAATCAGCAAAAAATGCATTAAAATGTCGGAAAGATGTAAAAAATGACTTATTGGTCGAAATCGACAACAAATGCAAAATAATGACCCATAAAAATGGGTAATTTCCTTTTGTCATAACATGAAAAGAAATTCTGTACTAAACGGCATTGTTCTAAAGTGACAAGAAAAAAATGACATTTCATTAAAATCCGCCCTCTACTTATAACTCACGAAGTCCTTTTTTTATGTTTTTGAATTGCATATATCGCCAAGTCATATTATTTACTATCCCTTTAATTAACGAAACGATTAAGTCATGGATATTTAGCGTACTAAATGAACGTTTATATCCTTTTTTAAATTAAGTTACAGGACAGTGAAAATATACAGGAGAAACTGACCTTTGGAATTAATTTTTCTTCTTCTCAAAACAAGATTAACTCTTCATTTGTGAGTTAGAAAGCAACTCAGATTTTATCTCACACTGAGCATGTACATTGGACAAATATAACAGAATCTTCAACTTGATTTATTTGAAAACACTGTTTTCGGAGTTAGTGAATTTCTCTACAGACGAAATACGAGTATTGGAAAACATGTTGGATCATTTAACACACACACACACACACACACACACACACACACACACACACACACACACACACACACACACACACACACACACACACACACATCCCTGGCCGCCGTTGCGTGCGTGCTAATCGCGCTGCCATCTCGCGCGGTGCGCTACAAGCCAATCGTCTCGCGCTGCCACGCGCCCGCCGAATATGCGCGACAGGGCGGACAAGCTGTAGTACAACACGGGCGGCCGGGCGGCCGGGCGGCGCGGCGCGGCGCGGCGCGGCGCGGCGCGGCGCGGCGGCTCGGACATGCGGCGTGCGCGCGCTGACGGGCAGTTGTCAGGCGGCAAGAGCGGGGCGGGGCGGGGTCTTGGGCGGGACGCGGTGGCCGGGCGAGAGGCCGTTGTTGTTGCCTGGGCCGCAAATGGCATTTCTCAGACGAGATACAGGAAACTATACTGCGGTTTTCACAGAGCTGTTTTTGAAATCAGCTGTTTTGTGTTTTCTCCAATCAGGACCTAACTCGTTTGGATTGGTTTGCTTTTTCGTGTTTCCGGGCGCGTCTACTGCTTTGGTCATTAGTCCCGTTAGTGTAGTGCATGCTTTTCTCTCGGGAGATGGCGGTGATCTTCCCCCGCTGGATGGCGAGATCCGGCGCCGACCTACCGTCGGCTAGGGGGGCTTCCCCCTAACCAGGACTCTTCGACCAGCGGGGCACCGCCCCAGCCGGGACAAGCTCTAAGCTCCCGACCGGTCTCCCGGGATATGTGGTAGTGTAGTGCATGTTAGTGTGTGTGTGTAAGGGGGAGAGGATAGGACAAGGAAGCGGTCCGTGGCCCGTTTGTTAGGGTACTGCTCCGGCATTCGCCTGGTGTTGATCGGAGAAACCACGGAAAACTACCGATCAGAGCAGCCGGCCGCTAGAATTCTCCTCCAGACAGCGACTGAATACGACCTAGCAGAAAAGCTAGTGTCGAAAATCCTGCCGCCGCCAGGATTCGAACCTAGGGCCTCCCGGTCAGAGGCGCTGCAGTGGCATCAGTACCTAACTCGTCACTACAGTGACTCAGAATGGTTGCGTCCGGCCTTCCCATTGGATGACACCGAAACAGCTGATATCCTTCAAACGCAGCTCTGTGAAAACCGCAGTATAGCAAAATACCCGGCGTTTCCCGGGCTTCATTTTCAATCCTTGGGAATGTCGGAAAAAAATCAATTTTATATAAACCACGGTGTTTAAGATGATTATTTTTAACGTAATTGGTTCAAATTTTAATAAGATACTATAATTTTCCTTCATATTATTTTTCAACACATTGCTAAAAGATGATTTTTATCTTGTGCATCGCTACTGACCTCTAGCGAATAAATTAGGTACCAGATTTGCTGCAGCACTATTGGGCTCTGGTAGAATATATTAGGAACCACGTGCTCTATACACACACCCTAGTATCTCGCCCTCACTTTGCTGCAGAAGCAATGCTGTGACTGAGCTACCGCAGCCGGGATAACTGCGATCAGGGTGGCGGAGGGCATAACAACACCATAGTACGGCGTTGTCTGCTGCTCTGTCAGACAATGCGTTCTAATAATACCGAAGAGGTGGGCGTATTGTGTTCCGCTTATGCGATGGTGGCGCAGAAGGCAAAGGGAAACCATTACATTTCCCCTGATACTATCTAAACCTTCATCATTAATCCATTATTGTTGGTGGAAGACCAAGTAGTCCTACCTACGAGCGTTCTGATCGTTGGTCACCCACGTCACGTCTGGGACAATGGGTCTACACGAGAAGAAAATAAATAACGGAGAGTTTTCGCTTAGCGTGAGCAAAATCGGCTAAGACATGAACCCACTTTTAGCCCGTGCGCATGCGCCAACTCTAACATTTAGATGGAAATACAGGATTACGTAGTGTAAATGTTACAAACTGAAAGGCTATGTAAAATAATAAAAAATGATCACCTTTTGTCAATGATTATAATTGTAGAACGAGAGATTGCTTATAACGGAGTTATGGTATGCATTTTTTCATGTGTCATTTGGCCGTGATTTGTTGGCAACCCCGTATGCACAGATGTTCGGCAGTCACTTGATATCTCGACTATGTCAGACCTTGACCTGGGAATTTAGCGTTTGCAGTCACAGTAGTCAGAGTTCAGAACTACTACCTCTATTATTGCAACGAAGACATGTAAAACGTGCATTTTAAGATTTCAAGTAACGCAGATCACGTTCCGGTCTCCCGCCATGTGTGGTAGTGTAGTGTATGTTAGTGTAGGTGTGTGTGTAAGGGGTGAGGACAAGGAAGAGGAAGGAAAGATCGCGCGTGGTCCATGGCCCGTTTGTTAGGGTACTGCACCGGCATTCGCCCATACGCACTCATTATCGTTTTATAACACACTGTGCAAAAACTCCCTAGTACGTAATAGCGAAGCCTTTGTCCTCAATGGCGGCCCCGCCGCCCACTGTGTCGCGCTGCGGGCGGCGTGGGTGGCGGCTCGTGGCTTGGGCGTGGCCCCTGGACCCCCCGTCGCGCGCCGTCACCGCCACTTCAAACGGCCCGCGCGCCCCGCCACTCTACTCCACGCGTCGCACCCCCCCCCACTCTTCCGGTTCGGTTTCGCCCGCTCTGCGCCTCACCTCACCCCGGCACGCCGTTGCTCGCCCTCGTCCCTGGAGAATACAGTCGACTCCGGTTATTGCGAACTTCTGGGGACCAACATTTTTAGTTCACTATATCCGATGCTGTCAAAATTTTAAAATAATCTCTATAAAAATTAATTTTATTAACATAGAGGTACAGTAAAACACATTAACTGCACGAATTGAAAATTTCTATATCTTTATTTGTCCTTAAAAAAATCAATTTCTTTTCAATTGTGTGCTTCGTACTTTTTCATTAGTAATTTCTCTAGATTCTTCTCCAGAATTCTGTTCTCTCCATAATTGATTCTACATTGACCTCTGTGTCTAAGTATCGTAATGTAGTGTTGACACCCTTCAATACCTCTTGCACTGTTGGAATTCAAGTTGCCAAGTGATGGAATTTGTGGCACTGTGGCGATATATTTTTTTTCCAGGAAGGAATTAATTTCAGAACGTTGTATTTCCTACGTTCACTATAGCTTCACTAGAGTTTCATGTTCTCTGTAATCGATTTTTCTTATGCTTATTTGTAATGTAAGCGAAACGGGACCAGTGACTTAAGTTCACTATAACCGAGGGTTCACTATATCCGAGTTCACCATATCCGGGGTCGACTGTACTTGGGTTTTCTTAACATGGCATCTGAGGGTATTTTCAAGATGGAATATCAGTGGCGAATCCTGAACATTATTTTAAGTATACAGCACTTTATGGAAGCTACCTCTACTGGTTATTTTGAGCTTTTCCAAAATTTCAGTACTATGAAATTCCGTCCTTAATAATTATTCTATAAGACAATTACACAAACCACTCACTTCTGGATCATTTACCCTCTCCATTTTCACAAAAGCTTGAGAGAAGCGTAACTTACGAACGATTAGAGGAGGACTGTTTACCGCAATATTTTGCGGTGCCTACCGACCGTCCAGACGCGCATCCTCCCCTCTCCCCGCCCTTGAAACATGAGGAACCCTAGGTCATCGCGGCTGGTATGCGGTGCCTTCGCCTGCGCCGAGCGAATTCTCTGGACAGCAGATTGAAACTTCTCACTCTACCGCCCTTCATAGTCCTTACGGATGCGAAGACTGACTGGCTCTCAGTAGCAAAACAGTTATTTTGTCACATCTGTTTTAAAGCTTTCAAAATCTTAACCATTTAGAGGATTACCATAATTATGAAATATTTCTTATACACTTCGAAATACTAGGTACACCGGCGGTATTCGCGGTGTATCGGAGAATTCGCCATTATGAAATATGGCACGACCTTTTGCGTCTTTCTCGGCCCTGCCGCTAGAGTCGCTTGATCTGCAGCACTGCTTCATACGGTCGCGATCATGCGACATCTTGCGGCAGGGCCCTGAGAGACGCAAACAGTCGTGCCATGTTACCATTTAATATATCCAAGTTTAAAACATTGATATTGATGTCGCACCGCTACTCTGGATCGCTCTCGTTCTAGAGCATTCCGCACGGAGCAGATGGTTCTAGTCCGTCTGGATTCTCCTCGCACGGCTTGACCCTTCCCTGGCGATGAGGCTCTTCATCCTATCCCCGTCTTTCTACTCTCTTAAAATAATTGATCCTATTGTGTTAACCCTCTCTTTCCAACCAAACAAGCCAGTTTGTCATTTTCAGCCTATGCTGCCTGTCCCTTTGTGTCCCTCTTCGCCCCGTCGTGGCTTCGCCCTGTTCGGCCCTGCCATGTCCCGACTTCTCCGATGCGGCGGGAATGGTGTTAGGGTTAGCGTATTGAGCTGGTATACCCAATATTCGCGGGTTCAAACCCGATCGAAGCTGTGGATTTTTAATGGCGAAAAACTCCTTCCTACGCCTTCCTTCGGAGGGGAAGTAAAGCCGGCTGCCCCATGTTAGTAGATTTACTGCATGTAAAAGATCCTCAAGCCTAAATGAAACCACTGAGCTAAATTCAAGTTGCCTGTTTCGTCGCCCAAGAAATACCTTCTTTCTCCCCTAGTAGGTGAAGGAGCGTAACGAAATTTGCGTGGTCAGACGGTAGAGCAGGCCTCATAGCCTGAGTCTCGCCACGTAAAATAAGGCATTCATTCATTCATTCCTACACTGCCGGTTCTCTCCATTTCCATCTGGGGAGTTCCTGCGCCATTTCGCCCTATCCTGTCCCGCTTCAGCCCGTCCTGTCCTTTCACTCCCCGCCCTGTCCTAATCTTCCCACCTCCAGACCCATTCCATCCTGTACCCTTTCGTCCTGCCTCGTCATGTCTCTGCCCTATCCTGTTTCGGCCTGTCCTATTCTTCCCTCCTCTGTCCTCCCCGCCAGACCCATTCCATCCTGTACCCTTTCGTTCTGTCGTGTCATGTGTCCTCCCTACGCTGTCCCGCTCTGTTCCGCCCCGCCCTCTCTTTTCACTTCCTGCCCTGTCCTTTTGTTCCCTCCTCTGTCCACCATCCCCTTTCTCCTGCCCTGTCGTGTCTCCGCCCTTAACCTGTTCCGACCTGTGCTATTTTCCCTCCTCTGCCCCCCTCCCCCGACCCATTCCATCCTGTACCCTTTCGTCCTGCCCTGTCGTGTCTCATCTTGACTCTCCAGACCTCGTCACATTGCCTCCACTTCCTTTGCCGACCTATCCGCTCCGGTCCACTCTGCCCGCCTCCTCCCCGCCACTCCCCCCCCCCCGTGTCCCGCCTCTGCTGGAGAAAGCCGTCACGACACATGGAGAGCCACACACGAGGACCGAATGCCGACGGGAGAAATCCGCTTGCAAGAGTATTGGTTCCGTGCGTGACTGAGGGAATTGTATGGGTGATTTGTTAACGTCGTGTTGTTGTCAGTGTGGGTCAGATTTAAAGTGTCCGATACCTATTGGCGTCAGGGTAGCATAATTGTGTTTCGATTTCCATGACCTTCGAACTGTGAATACAACAACAATAATGGTAATTAAGGCTGGGTTTGCTTTGAGTTTGCAAGTACCTACATAGGTATGTAATTATTAACCAATTCTAAGGAAAGTTTTGTAATATTTGGAAGTCACTTGTCCAGTTTTTGAACATTTCTTTCTCGACGGCGTTGTGGATTTTATAGATTGAGGAAAGTACTACCCATGTCAAAAACTCTCCTCATGAAATTGTTCCGCATGATACTGCGACACCATGATCATCTTATTGTTATTAATCCCACCTCATCCAGTCATTATGTTTTTGATTTTCTTACTGTACGAAGCAATCCATATTTCTTTTGATAGAATATGGTTGAAATCAGTTCGTTGCGTTACGTTGTGTCTTTCATTTTCTGCCTAAGACATTTCGTTCCCATATCCACGACAATTTTGTTTTAGCAGGAACTTATTAAATTACTTTTTTTTCACGACGTCATCTCCGGTCCCTGTATTCATTATACAGCTGTAGCTACATTCTATATTAGAGCCACACTCTGCTGCCACGTAAAACTTTGTAAACTATGACTCACTAATTCAAATTCGGCGTGAGAAATGGGTGATTTTATCTTACGAGTACGGTACGGAAAGCAATTACCATACATTATTACATCGCCCGTTCAATCAAATGATTTTCAAATTCAATCAGATTGTTGTACTGTTATCTCCATTTCTTAGCAGCACTAGCTAGTGTCAGCTCACCTATGTTAAAAGTAAATCAAGGTTAAGATGACGTAAGAGGCTGAATAAATGAAGTTACAGCTTGAATTTTGGTGCTATAAAAATGTTCTGGAGGATAGTAAAACTGTTTTGACCCACAATTTCATTAAAAGATTGTGTACACATCACACATTTCTCGTAGAAGGTCAGACATTCGTGTTTACATTTTTATTATGTGAAAAAATGAGAGCTTTTTTATATTTATATTTATATTTGAATTAAAATGAAAACAAACTGTGTCAGAAAGGGAGAATCTACAGCCACTGGAAGTATTTTTTAAAACATATGAAAAGGAAGGAAGTATACAATGTGACCTTCAATCTGCCGAAATATGTGGAGTCCCATTTATCACTGTTACGGTTTTGAAGAAGTGTCAATCTCCATTTCGTATGCTAAGAGGAGATTGATCAAAGGCAAATAAAAAAATCTTAACTGACTTTAGTTCTGTCGCTGTGGGTCCTTAACATTACGAATGTTAGGTAGTATCTGAAAAACACGACTAGGAAACGTGTTACATCAAAATCAATGTTTTCTGCATGTTATTTTCTATAGTTGTTCGTGCAGAAGCGTCTAAATAGGAAAATTAATGAAACTTTCCTTTATCGTGATACAAATGTGTCATTACGTTACTTACTACCAAGAATAGTATAGAAACACTTATTTTATAAAATACATAGTTTAATAATATGATGTCGATGCCGTATGTATTCTCCACATTGGGAACGACTTATCGCGAAAATGGACACAATAAGGCATTTAACTAAAAATAAGGTCAGTAAGGGGTAAACGTTCTATAAAATACGAGTGACAAATTCATATACTTTGTTTCTAGTAACATGCTTTAACTAATACTCCTGTACATACACCAACGTGCGTGATAATTAATTTGGTTAACGTATATGTAATTTCTCATTGTTTGCGTGAACATCGAAAATGGAGGAGACAAAGACGCCGTTAAAGGGTTACGAATTAATCACACTCATTTCATTGTCGGTATATTATCTATATGTCTATATATCTAATGAAAGGCAAGTTGAAAATTTAATCTCGAAAATTTATGACTGCGAAGAATATGCATTTATATCTTCGAATGTTAAAAAATGGGAAGCTTATCTTGGTAATGAGGTCGATGGGTGAATCTAACAGCTGCCTCCTCCTGCCTTAAGAAGTCGATTCGTAAGTCAGCGTGGCAACAAATGAAGTAGAATCATTGCATCTATTGAAGATAACAATTCCGTTCATTTTGCAATATTTAATGCACTAATGTTGTAGTAAAATTAAATTCATATTGTTTTAAATGCTGGACTTTCGTAATTCGGTACAAAGAGCTTAGTTGTCCTTCCTGGTTGTGGTAGTTTATCATAATTTGTATTCCACATGGTTCCATTTAAACAAATAATGCGTGAAAGTTAAACAAAAAGCATACTTACGTTTGATTGATTGATTTTTTCGTGTTTTCGGGCGTGTCAACTACTGTGGTCATTAGTCCCGTTAGTGTAGTGCATGTTTTTTTCGGGAGATGGCGGTGATCTTCCCCCGCTGAATGGCGAGATCCGGCGCCGACGTACCGTCGGCTAGTGGGGTTTCCCCCTAACCAAGACTCTCCCACCAGCGGAGCACCGCCCCAGCCGGGACAAGCTCTAAGCTCCCGACCGGTCTCCCGGAATATGTAGTAGTGTAGTGCATGTTAGTGTAAGTGTGTGTGTGTAACGGGAGATGATACGACAAGGAAGAGGAAGGTGAGATCGCGCGCGGTCCGTGGCCCGTTTTGGTAAGGTACTGCTCCGGCATTCGCCTGGTGTTGATCGGAGAAACCACGGAAAACTACCGATCAGAGCAGGAGGCCGCTAGAATTCTCCTCCAGACAGCGACTGAATTCGACCTAGCTGAAAAGCTAGTGTCGAAAATCCTGCCACCGTGGGGAGTGGGAACCTAGGACCTCCCGGTGAGAGGCGCTGCAGTGACATCAGTTGATGCACTGAGCTACCGGTCCCGGTCATACTTACGTAAAACTAGTATTATCTGATTTGAAAATTTGGCAGTTCCTTCTTCTTTTTCGTGACATCAAGTCTTGCAAGGTTTGTAGGGCTTCCCCAACCCCGAATGCCGGTTAAAACGGGTTGAGTGAGGAAGCAACGTATACTACCCTATGGCGCACCGGGAGCGGTGGCTCAGTGCATCTACTGATGTCACTGCAGTGACTCTGACCGGGAGGTCGTAGGCTCGAGTCCCGACGGTAGCAGGATTCTCGATACTACCTTGTCAGTTAGGTCGAATTTAGTCGCTGTCTGGAGGAGAATTCCAGCGGCCGGCTGCTCTGATCGGTAGTTTTCCGTGGTTTCTCGGATTGGAATCACTAACAATCAATCAATCAACCTATGGTGCGGATTGGAGGATGGGAATTAATTATGAGACTTTTGGTACCGTCCCGGGATTCAAGTCAAATGTTTAGAAAGGATAATGACTTTTGACTTGAAATTTAACAACTGATTCTATTCTGTATAAAATCGAATGCCAATACTAATTTGTAAGTTACAACCGAAATATTGTATCGATGTATTGAAAACGCAGTCGCGCATCGGCCACTTTCAAAGCTGCGCGTCGGCAGAGGCAAGTGCACTTTGGAAATCCGCTGGCGGTGGCACATGGCCTGAGCTTCGCCGTGGACTTGGAATTGCGCAAGCGAAGAAGTGTCCGGGACAAATTGACCATATGAAACTGGCGATTTTGTTGCTAAGCTAATTTAATCCAACTTTACACGTATGACTCTTTGAATAACTGTCCTTTACACATTGCGTTCCGCACGTGTTCCATTTATCCATTTGCTGTTTGCTAAATAAAAAAATTAAAAAAGAATGCCGACGCGCCGGCTGCTTTCAGATCTGCTTATCGCCAGAAAGGAGAGCACTTTGAAAGGCCGTTGGCGGCGACAGAGGGCCTGAGTTTCGTCGTCGACTTGAAATTGCGCGAGCTAAGTGAGTTCGAGACAAATTGTCGATTTTTTGCTAATATAATCAAACTAACACGTAGGAAATTTAGAATCACCATCCTTTATACTGGGGATTCCGCGCGTCTTTTATTAATCACTCAGCTTTAGCTGTTAAATAAAAAGTAAAAGCTCGCTCGTTGGCCACTTGCAGATATGCGCGGCGGCAGAAGCGAGCGCACGTTGGAAGGCTCTTGGCGATGGCAGACGGCCAGAGCCTCGCCGTCGACTTGGAATTGCGCGAGCGAAACTAGTCCGGGACAAATTGACCCTATCAATTGACGATTCTTTTGCTAAGCTAATACAATCCAACTTAATACGTAGAATGTTTTGAGTCGCCATTTTTAGTACTAGGCATTCCGCACGTCTTTTATTTATCCGATTTATCTGTTTGTTAAATAAAAAAATAAAATCGGGTACCGGTCACTTTCAGATCTGCGCGTCGGCTGAGACAAGCGTACTTGAAAGGCCGTTGACGTTGGTGGCTGCTGGATCTTCGCCGTCGGCTTGGAATTGCGCGAGCGAAACGAAACGAGCGAGACATTTATCGTATCAAATTTGTATTGCTTGGCCTCTGGGATGGCTCATGGGCAGCGTACGAGCTTCACGTGCTGTGGTCCCGGGTTTGATTCCTGGTCGAGGCAAAAATAGAGTTATAGCTTTCATTTAAAATCGTCCAAGTTTCTGTACCTGTCTGACGAAAAGCTCAAGCAGGCGGATCTTGCTAGTTACGATGAAGAGAATACTTCATGTTTGCCTCATGCCGCTCTATCCCCCCAAGCATGGGAATTCAACTGGTACCAGGCAAGGGGGACTCCGGTTACTGGCCGGCGAAGTCTGGCTACGAACCCAATACCGCCAAATACATACATACATACATACAAATTTGTTTTGCCAAGCTACTATAATTCAACTTAACACGTGGAGCGTTCTGAAGCGCCATCTTTTATTCTAGGCATTCCGCACGTCCTTTATTTTTCTCTTTGTTTTTAGCTCTTTGTTAAAAAAATAAATTAATAAAATCCTGCGCGCCAGCCGCTTTCAGATCAAGCATGGGGGGACTCCGGTTACTGGCCGGCGAAGTCTGGCTACGAACCCAATACCGCCAAATACATACATACATACATACAAATTTGTTTTGCCAAGCTATTATAATTCAACTTAACACGTGGAGCGTTCTGAAGCGCCATCTTTTATTCTAGGCATTCCGCACGTCCTTTATTTTTCTCATTGTTTTTAGCTCTTTGTTAAAAAATAAATTAATAAAATCCTGCGCGCCGGCCGCTTTCAGATCTGCGCGTCGGCGGAGGCGAGCGCACTTTGGAAGGCCGGCGGCGGCGGCGGCGGCTGGCCGCGCGCGAAGCCCTGGCAGTGGGAGGAGGAGGGGGGAGATAAGCGCGCTATTCTGAGCGCGCAGATAACGAGCTCCGGCCACGCGCCCGCCGCCCCGCCCCGCCCCGCCGCTCGGCCACCGGCCAGCCGCGCCGCCCGCCCCGCACTGGTTCAAGCGGGCCTACAACCTGGACAGAACTGCAAATGCCACTGGATTTGCGTAAAAATAGGTCTCAACGGATTTTTGAGGTCGCTGAATTTGAATATCATAATGAAATTTCAAAATTCAAAATGGCGGCTTCAAAATAGCGGATCTACTCATTTAAAAACAAACAAAAATTTCATAAAGCTATTCATATGGGGTTCTGGAGATCACTGATTTCGAATATCATAATGAAATTTCAACATTCAAAATGGCGGTTTCGAAAAGGCTAAGTGACTTAGAAAATTACACTCGAGATGTGTAGAAATATGGATACAATGGTTTGCTAAGTCAGAATTCCGAACGCGCACTTTGAATTTTACCATTAAGGCCAGATTTTTGGCTCGATTCAACTAGTGTGTGTCGATCTGTCCGATCCGCCCGCCCGCCCGCCGTCCATAATAATTGTTCTACAAGACAATTACACGAACCACTAATTTCTGGATCATTAACACACTCCATTTTCACAAAAACGTGAGAGAAGCGTAACTTACGAACGACCAGATAAGGTCTGTTCACCGCAATATTTTGCGGTGCCTACCGACCTTCCAGACGCGCATCCTCCCCTATCCTTGCCCTTAAAACAGGATGAGCCCTAGGTTATCGCCGCTGGCATGCGGTGCCATCCTCTTGGCTAGCGAATTCTCGGGACAGCACTGTTTGAAACTCCTCACTCTACCGCATTGCATAGCGCTTACAGATGGGGAAGACCGACTGGCTCTTGGTAGGACAACAGTTATTTTTTCGCATCTGTTATTCCGTTATTCTTTCGCACCAGTTTTCAAAAATCTCAATAACGTTCTAGAGGATTATCAAACTTATGAAATATTTCTTATTATCGAATTACTAGGTATACCGGCGATATACGGAGTGTATCAGATTTCGCCACTGATATGCACCCGAATATAGAATTTTGAATTGCGCACTGACAGCTACATAGTGAGTTACTTCTACTTGGTCTTATTTTTTCCTCTCTTCCCCCTAAACTTATTCCTCTCCATCTTCTTTTTCTTCTTCTTCTTCTTCTTCTTCTTCGTCTTCTTGTTCTTGTTATTGTTATTCTTCTTCTTCTTGTTATTATTCCAATTATTAAAATCATTCATTTTCACTGACCAGTATCAAGACCACGATGATAATTTTTATGATCCGCCAATAGCTTCGGAATCAAATACATTCTTTACTGACATACACAACAAATACTTCTGAATTATTGTGCGAAAGGAAATAGATGGATGATAGAGTTAGTCTTTGATGTGAACTATTCTTATAGATCGTGGAAATATGATTTGTGAATAACGTACAAGCGCAATACAAATCGAGAAAAATATTTGAACCCACGGTTTTTGGAGCCGAGGTAATCTCCTATATTATGGAGCCGAGCTAACTATAACAAATAAATTCCAGAAAAAATGCACTTTTAAGCATATACAAATGTTTTTTTTTAATTTTTTAAAATGTGGTTACTTCCGTTGGAAGGGAAGTAACTCCAATTTATGGGACCATATGGTTATTTAGCCAGTGTTACATTGCGCAAAGTCGTCAAAAGCGCTTTAGGTATATTGATGAAAATAATTTCACTTTATCGATTTTGACGTAAACGCTTTCGGCACATCCATTAAAAAACCAGTAAAAATAACAGATTTTTATTTACTGAGTGTGCAAGCCAAAACTATCCTATCGTTTTATTTTATAGAAGTGCGAAGTGGTCCCTACTCACTTACTCTAGCGGACCCCCGTCAGAGGACAACTTCCTGGGTGCACACGCGAACCAGACCGCAAGTCCCACGCAAGGCTCTGTAACACTCAGTGAAAACCAACAACCCAAATTGAGGGCTGCGCGGGAAATCCGTCTATTGGAGGGTTCCGCCTGACCCCGAAAGTGTCGGCAGCGCCCGTGCAAGCGATTCCCCGAACGGTGGGTGCGGAGGGGCGGGGCGGTGGCGGTGGAAGAGGGAGGGGAGGGGGTAGGGCCCGCGCGGGGGCGTCGCCCGCCGTGCGCGCGGCGCGGCGCGGGCGCAAGGGTGCCAAGGCCGGGGCGAGGCCGCGACCTCGCGCGCGGCGAACGCAGCGCGCCCACCACGCGCCGCTCCCGCCGCGGAGCGCGCCTCCGCCCACGCCGCTCACAGCGCCACCGCCTCCGCCTTCGCCACCACCGCCACCTCCTACACCGACGCCTCCAACCGGGAGAGGTGGCTCAGTGCATTAACAGATGTCACTGCCGCGCCTTTGACCGGGAGGTCCTTGGCGGCAGCAGGATTTTCGACACTAGCTTTTCAGCTAGGTCGAATTCAGTCGCTGTCTGGAGGAGAATTCTAGCGGCCAGCGGCTCTGATCGGTAGTTTTCCCTGGTTTCTCCGATCAACACCTGGCGAATGCCGGAGCAGTACCCAACAAACGGACCGCGCGCGATCTGTCCTTCCTCTTCCTTGTTCTATCCTCTCCCCTTACACACACACACACACACACACACTTACACTAACATGCACTACACTACCACATATTCCGGGAGACCGGTCGGGAGCTTAGAGCTTGTCCCGGCTGGGGCGGTGACCCGCTGGGGGAGATGCCTGGTTGATGGAAAACCTTCTAGTCGACGGTAGGTTGGCGCCGGATCGAGCCATTCAGTGGGGGAAGCTCACCGCCACCTTCCGATGAAAAACATGCACCACACTTACGGGACTAATGACGTCAGTAGTTGACGCGCGCGGAATCACTATCAATCAATCAACAACACAGACATCACTAACCGGTGCCTCTGACACCGCCTCGCACTCAAACCACCTCACAGCCGAAACTCGTCGTCAAACAGCATCGTCGTTGCCGCCGTTTAATCTGCCTGGTCCACCGCCTCGCCGCTTCACCACGTCCGCCGCCGTCGTCATCCCACGGGCGCCGCCTGTGTCACCGCGCCGCTTCTGCCTCAGTGGCTGCCTCCGCCCCGCAACTGGCCTGCCAAGGCCAGTTACGGTGACGTGAAACACCGCCACTGCCGCCTTCCCCGGCGCGGTGGTAAGGAGCTACCGTACTGCCTCTATAGTGCGATGTTTCTAACCGTGCCTCTGGCAGGCATCAGCTGTTGACTGTTTCATCCAATCGGCAGCTTGAACGTCACTGTAGCGACGTCACTGTTGCGACATATAAGCTCCCGATGGGATGAAACCGTCAACAGCTGATAGCTGCGAGAGGCACGGTTAGATACATCGCACTATATAAACATCGCATAGTCCCATCTCGGTTAGGGATAATTGGATTTTCGAAGAGCGGAAAGTTGCCCCGTTATTCATTTCACGCTTCGAAGTGTAAACCCTGGCAGATGCCAGGCAAAAATAAATCCCTTCTGTAATATCCTGTCCTAACGAATCCTGGCTACATCCATTGGTGTTGAATTATTAATGGAAAACTATATTTGACAGAGATTCACTCTTAGGCGCTTCAAGGGTCTCCCGCGAGGCACGCTCGTTCAGTAAACATCCCATAAACCCTCACGAGAGAAGGCTTCGAAGGAAGCCTGGGTCTAAAATTTCAGTGCGTACGGCAAATTGTTGCTGATCGCAAACATCCGAAATGCACCATACTTAAAAATCGACATAACCCACGCCATTTCTGTCACCGCATCTGCTTGTCTCCGACGCTGCCGCAGCTCTCCGTCCTTCGAGCTCATTGCCCTAGCGTGAGTCGCAACTGCCGTCGCCCCCGCCATCGCCACTTTCCGCCTTCCCTGCCCCGCCACCGACTCCACTATCGTTGTCATCGAAACCGCCCGTATCCCCGCTCCTGTCCCTGTCCCCGCCCCCACCCCGCTCCCGGCCCGGCGCGGCGCCGCCGACACCATCTCGTACCTTCCCCAACTGCCCTGCCCGTCGTCGTCCACTCTACACAAACTCCCCGTCCCCTCCGCCGCCTCGGCAGCCTCCACTACTCTTACCACCTCCACCGCTGTCTCTACCGCGGCCAGCTTCGTCCCCCTCCTCGATAGTGAGCTACGACATGCTTGCGCCACCTAAAAGTATTCCAGAGTTCCTGTAGTTGGATATGTTAAGCTTCCATGGCGAACCAGATTTGAAAATGCCTATTAATATAGTATAAATAAGGGTAAGACAAGAGAAATTTCCAGACCCGAGGGTTTAGTCAGCCAGCCACAACAATAACAACAATCTGTATTTTGCCGTCCTGCCGTTTTGTCGTGCCTCGTGCTTTTTGGGAAACGCTCGCCCTGCAATTAACCGTTTTGGGCCACACCCACTTCTCCGTGTGTTGCACGCGGAGAACACCTGTTCTGCCGTCCCCCTGGTCACGCGCTGCTCATTGGAGGAGCAGTGACTGGATCACACACCTAGCGACCTTGAACGGCCCATTCCCCGACCCGAATTTGGGTTGCCCGTGATGCGGGGAGCCTAGAAATTGGGTATTCAAATTACAGTCTAGCGCCTCTTTCTCGTGATTCAGCATGTGTGTATGCTGGGTCAGGTGCATGATTCGCATTTGGAAGGTAAAACGGATGTTTCCACAACAGGGAACGTGGTTCAAATTGCTGACGATCCAGGTTGGATTTGTGGTGAATAAAGCGGATTAGTGGATGGGTTTCTCGGGGTTATCACGTTTCCCTTGCATTTCATTGCACCATGGCTCCATCATCTGTCATCTATGTGAAGAAGATTCGAGTGTCTGTGATTTCCTTCCATAGTCTCATATACTTACTTAAATGGTAAAAAAACAATTCAATTGTTTTTACGATTTTTATCTAGCTGACGGTCTGTTTGTCCGGTGTAATATCGAGAACATCTGAATCGATTTTAATACGGCTTTCACTTTTTACTGGGACATTACTTACGCTACTCTTTTGAAATTGTTATTTTATATTTTTTTATTACAGGGAATTTGACGGGAAAATGCAATGAGTCTCATTACAGCTTCCCACGTTAATGACGATCCTCGCAAACATAGTTGGGCGGGGTAAGGAGGAACAGGGTGGACTAGACGAGTGGGACGAGTTAGAGCAGGCCACAATGGGTGAGGGTGGGCATACACCATACAGGGAATTCATTTATTTTCTAGAATTTGATTGTGAATAAATACCCGGAAACGCAGTATACTTCAGCTAATCAATCACAATAGCTTTCTATTAAATAATTAAACCGTTTCAGGTATGGCGACAAAGCTTAGAAACTGATATCATAATTAAGAAGCATATCGTATTCCTTTCAGTAAAATGTAAAGCCCAACCATCATTAGGGTCCTCTGCTCAGGAACTTCACTCTCGAATACTCAGAAATGAGTATGAAAGTCATTAACATCAGTGCATGCATTGCACCTGAAAGAGGGTTGTAAAACTGCTGCTATTCTCGTAAGTTCATTAACGTGATGGTTTCTGTTTCTTTGCTATTTTTGTTGAAGAACCAAGTATATGACTAGTGGATTTTTTATGAGAAAATGAAGTGTATTTAAAATGTGTAAGAACGAAGTAATATGACGTGGGACTGGGACATTTATGGTCGTGTACAAGTGATAATGACTTGTTGCTGATAACTAACGTACTGCTTTTCATTTCGATAGTTACTACTGATTCCATAGTAAGGTCATGACAAGTCAGTAACATTAGGTGGATAAACGGAAAAGCATAAAATAAGAAAAAGAAATAACTTTGTTCGAAAAGAAAACACTCTCGGATATGGACGAAACGCAAAGAATATCACATCGCGTGAAAATGCCTTTGATTATAATATTTAACTCAATAAATTGTTAATTTCCTATTCCTATATTGTTAATAAATGAATTGTTCCCGTTGAATTACACATAGAAATATGTTAAAGAAATATTTTTTAATTGTACTATCAATAATTATATCAAAACAAATAATGCAATACAGGTATCAGAAATATTCTTACTACGTATACGCACGTGAATATTCTGTGCCATAATGTCTTGTGTTATTGCTTTCTATTTTCTGTTACACGAGTAACAGCATACCTCGTTTATTCTCTGTACATTTAATTAGTTTGCAGTAAAATAAGCCCCATTTTCGCAAAACGCCTTCCGGACATTCCTTCCTACCTTTTTCGACTCTAGAATCGTGGCGAACAAAGAGTGGCATTGTGTTTGTGTTGCAACGTGTTCTAACTGGCAGCTAAATAAAACGGTTCGACCGAGGCGGTGCAAGAGTTGGACAGGACTCCCGAGAGAATCTTCTCGGCAAATTTCTTCTAAGTTTACCACGGTTAGCACCGGGCTAAACCATTCCCCACCTGTCCCCATTCCTGGGTGACATCGGGTTCATCGTTCGTCAAGACAACCCGCGCCAACTTACAGTGTGTCCAAACGCTGTTTGTCGGGGACAAAAGTCTGTGATGTACTGCTAGCTCTTGCAATCTATGAAGTATTTGGTATCCGTTGTGACTGTGTGACTGACTTGTGATTGTGGTATCCTTGTGACTGTTCATTTGAAATAACTTAGAAATCATACTCTTAATGTTAACATGTTTGTTTCTAAAATGTTTCCTTCTTTGAATTTGGAGTATTCTGCATTGCTGAATTTGTTGCAGCTAGGGATGCTCTTACAGTGTAGTCGTGCCGAAGATTGTCCCATGGTAGTTATTTCCTGTTGGTTGTGAGCATGGTTCTAAAGACGAGGCCAGCATTTACAAAAAGTTTTTGGCTTTGTTTTCCAAAAAAATCTATCCTCTGGCCGCCCTATAAGAATTATGTTGTCATGTGCCATTTATACATTAGATATAGGTATTTAAATTAATGGGACTAATAATCCAATTTGACATAATTAAAAGGTGTACTGTAGCCAAAATAGCTTTAAATGTCTGCAAAAAAATACAGTGCTCACCATACCACTTGACGAACGCCCCACGTATATCGAGCTTACAAGCGATTGGGAGATCGTAGGTTCGCTTCCCGCCAGGTGCTGGAAATTTGCGGGATGCGTTTAGCATCGGTGAATAGGTGGTACCTGCGGGAATGGAATTCGTAGGCCGACTGCTGTGATAAATCTTTTCCAGGCAAATACCGGAGCAGGCTATCATGTCCCCAATCCCCTAACTTAGGGCTGAGTGTCGGGCTAAACCCACTTCCGAATGGCCCGTCCGCCAATGATCTAAATCTCCGATTAGAGCAGGAGGTAACACAAGACAAAACCGTATGTGCTGTTAAGCCGTAAAAAGAAAGATTCATTGACTTGTACATTTAGAAGAGTGGGAATATTACATTAATGGGTCACCTAGTTGTTTTTTTCATTTATGTGCATGGATGGTGGATACATAGTTCAGTTTAAATTAACTATACATATATTGGATGGCTTAATAGCTAACTTAAATTAAAACTTCAAACTAATACAGGTCGAGGTTACCCTTGGGGTTCCTCTAGTCAGGATCTAATGCGAAGAAGTTTTTCAAGAAAATGTGGAATGGAAATTTATTTTGTATTCTGGTTCTCTATGAAGGGTTTTTGCCGAGTCTGTGAACTGGTAGTGAAGGAATTTGGGATATGTTTGGGAAGAAGTTGGTAGCTAGATAAGTGATGTGATGGTCTATGGTCTCTAGGTCGAATTCATTATGTAACTGTTTGATGGTGACATACCAGGCTGCGTTTGAAATAATTCTGAGAAATTGATTTTGTATTATCTGAAGTTTCCTTTGGTTGGTTTTTTGACACCTAGATCATGATTGTGTCTCTACTACGGACAAATTAATACTTTTCCAACGGGGCGCATGAGACTCTCGCGGGAAGGGGTGATCGAGGGGGCGAGTGACCTCCCCTCCCTCGTCAATTTATTTATTTATTTTACGTCAAAAACAGTTGAAATCTGTGTGTAATGTGCTGCGGGGAAAAGAGTATTCTGTGTACGTTTGATTAATTCTGGGATCCCTACCCTAAACCATATTGAATACTAGTTGAATTTTGAATACAGACAGAAATGAACGTTTTGGCTAAACTGTTGGCTCGGATGTAATGAAATCTAATTTGGAGGGCAAATCAGCTAAATATTTGGGCTCTTATCTCTCATTACGTCCTTCGTGAAGGAATATACGCCCTGGCGCAACAACATGGACAACGATAATTTTAATAACTATATTTCCCACTGAACTCTAGAAGACGTGCTCAGCTAATGAAGTTACATTTATGTCCAGAAGCAAGCTAGGGGCCATCTCAGCATTCGCTTAAAGGATCAGGAAAACTGGACCAAAAACTTGATCGAGATGGGAGTCATTGACCTAGAAACTGAGGTACAATACTCGTTACAGGTTGTTGAGAATTATACAGTCCAAATAGAAAATAATTCATTAAATATCATCGTTAAAATTAATATTACTTTCCTTTCTGATGCTCGGTATAATTGGCAGTGTGTTTACGAAGCCTGTCCCATTTTCTGCTCGTACTTAATGATTTGCCTGCACAACGCACCGCCGCGAGGCTGCAGAACTTTCCAAATTACCGAATTGTAACGTAACAGGCTGTCGCAGACCACCTTGATTTTACGTTGCGTCACTGCAGTAACCTCACCCGCTGGAGCCTTCGCTCTAGAATGGCCAGGACTGTCATTCTCACTTCTGCGAAACGCTTGTTTCTTTCTTTGTTTTTTGTTCAAACCCTTTCTCTCGTTTCTTTGGCCAACGTGGATTAACACTCAGACGTTTCGGACTGGTAGAGTTTGATTAAAGAATGTGTTAGTAGTTCGTTTCAAGTTTGCCGTCGAATTAATTTCCGTTTTCAGCGCTTGCTTTCTGCCATGGATTTGATTGATTGGTGTTTCCGGGCTCGCCAAAGGTTAAGATCGTTAATCCCGTAAGTGTAGTGCATGTTTTTCCTCGTGACGTGGCTGTGATCTTCCCCCGCTGGATGGCGAGATTTAAATAAAGATTCCAAATTAAATTCGGATCCTTTCACAAGAGTGAGCGTTGTAAAAAATTAAATAAGGAAAGGGTGTTTTAAAGGGTATAAGGAAAGGATCGTGGGAAGTAATGATTTAATATTTTTCTTCGTTATGCACCTAGTTCTTGCAGTTCTGTAAGATGATGCTTCTTAGTATCATTAGTCTCCGGAACTTTTCTAGGAAACCGCTAATCACAGGACTCCATTGTTTTAACATTAAAAATCAATGAATGTATTGTTTAAAATTGTGATCCACTGTTTTGTGCAAATACCATTTACGTTGCTTGTTTTAATCCGACATCAGAATCCAACGAGCACATTCCTTAGAACATATTTTTTAAAGCTGTGGAGCAGCTTAAAGGGCCACTCCTTATTCATGTTGAAGTCTTGTTCCGCGTGCTTAGGAAGTATTCAGGCGGTAAGAATATGTCGGGACAGTTCAACGACCAGCGGCTGTTTTCTTTCCGGTTGCCTGCCCAAACATCCTCCTGATCAATAAACGAGAGAAAACAAGTCCATAAAGGTGTAAGAGTTACACAAAGTGAGGAAAACTGAAAGCGAAAGAACCAAACTGTGTACGGACACTTGACGTTCAATTTTTTAAAAAATATGTAGTTACAGTCCTGCATAATAGTATATGATTAAATAAGTGACCCATCAAAACATCCGAGGACCTGTTACAAACATCTCGATCAGGTTTTTCGTCCAGTTTCCCTGATCCATTGAGCAACTACTGAGATAGCACCTTGTGTTGCTTCTGGACATAAATGTAACTTCATTTTCTGTACACGTCTTCTAGAATTCAGTGGAAAATACAATTATTCAAGTTATCGTTTCCATGTTGTCGCGGCAGGAAGTATTATTCCGAAGGACAACATGGATTAGAGCCCAAAATTTATTGCTTATTTATCCTTGAAAGTAGATTTTATTACATGGGAGTTTTTTTTCAAAATTCAAGTAGTATATGACTTACTGTAGGAATCACAGAATTTTGAAAATGTGCACACAATTCACTTTTCCCCAGAGCACGTCATACGCAGTTTTTACTGTTTTTTGACGTAAAATAAATAAAACAGCATATTGAAGAGAGGTCAAAGGGCTTCTCTTCTATGAAACTGTCATACCCGACAATTTCTCAGCGAACCATCAACCTCTGGATCGAGTTAAACTTCCTACAATTATAAGATAATTCTCACTTCTCAAAAAATCGTAAGGATACCCGATATTATTCTAGAAAACATATCGACAGAAAATAATTAATAGCTGTAATTAGCTCGTGAGTCTGCTATACCCCCTGATCGCGAGATTGGTGAATAGGCACAGAAAAAGTTGCTTTCGGTTAACTTTCCCTTTTTTTCTTTTCTTTGAGAGCCGAGAGTTTCAAGTGGAGTTTGTCTAACAGCGTAGTAAACTTACTTCGTGTATCGCCTCGTGCGCAACATATTCATCCGCGAGTTACGAGACGTAACAAAGTGTTTCAAACGTCGTATTTATCCCGTTTATCAATTTTGGGAAATAACGCGGCGACTCTAATGGTCATGTTATCCTCAAACATTTTTCTCATTACGAACGAGTTCTCCTAAATTGTTATGTGAGTAACTGTTTCAGGACGCTGTGAGCTACTAAGATCATAATAACGTAAGTGTGGTGTATATACTACGGGAGGTGGGTTGTTCTTCTTTCTGGAATGTAAATATGGCGTAAAATCTATCCGTGAGCTTGCGGAGTTTCCCGCATCCAGGTATATCCCCAGGTGGAGGACACCCTCGGGACAGTTTTAAGTTCCCGACATATCTCCTCATTTGTGTGGCAGTGTGGCACATGAAAATCTGTTTGTAAGAGGAAAGAACGGGAGAAAGATGAAGGAAGAACTACGCGCACGGTCCGTAGTCCATTTGATCCAATTCTACATCGGCATTCGATTCGGAATCATGAACAGACAAGACGAGTCAAGTTAACATCTAGTTAATTAGTAAATAAGTAAAGCTGAATCACTAAAATTAGGTAAGAAAATAATAGCTATTTATGCACCAAAGGCATAACGGTTCGGGATCGGTGAGGGCGGTATAATGATCGAGCGGCGTCAACAACCTGGAGGCCTTTGGCCCGAGAGCTTTTTTTTCTTCGATTGATTGATTTTTTCGTGTTTCCGGGCGCGTCAACTGCTTTGGTCATTAGTCCCTTTAGTATAGTGCATGCTTTTCCTCGGGAGTTTGGCGGTGATCTTCCCCCGCTGGATGGCGAGATCCGGCGCCGACCCACCGTCGGCTAGTGGGGGGTTTCCCCCTTACCAGGACTCTCCCACCAGCGGGTCACCGTCCCAGCCGGGACAAGATCTAAGCTCGCAACCGGTCTCCTGGAATATGTAGTGGTGTAGTGCATGTTAGTGTGTGTGTATATAAGGGGAGAGGATAGGACAAGGAAGAGGATGGAAAGATCGCGCGCGGTCCGTGGCCTGTTTGGTAGGGAACTATTCCGGCATTCCGGCATTCGCCTGGTGTTGATCGGAGAAACCACGGAAAACTACCGATCAGAGCAGCCGGTCGCTGGAATTCTCCTCCAGACAGCGACTGAATTCGACCTAGCTGAAAAGCTAGTGTCGAAAATCCTGCCACCGTCAGGACTCGAACCTAGGACCTCCCGGACAGAGGCGCTGCCGGATCAGTTGATGCACTGAGCTACCGCTCCCGGTTCGAGGGCTTTTTGTTGCCCTAGAGTATTATAACCCTTATAACGCCCTTGGTTCATAAATAGTTTTTTTAGAGGTCTCACTTTTGTTCCCCGACGTTCTGGAACGTGATTCGACTACATGGTAAGGCGGGTCCCATTTTGTCTCTAACGTAATTTTACTTCCAAATTCCTCACTGTACCCAGTATCTCCGCACCGCATCTGCCATTTCGTTCAGCCGCCTTTGGAAAGCCGCCAGTGACAGTGGCGGGCTTTGAAATTTTTTGGGGTCAACTCGATTCCTACCGCAGCCCATGTGCGTAAGCGCCGTTGCAACACCTACTACCTACGGCGTCCTCTGGGGCAGGGGTGCTCAACTTTCAAGGCTCCAAGGGCCACAACTGAAACCTTTAATATGATTGCGGGCCATATTTTCATTACACGGGCGATCTACTCCTTCCCGTATTGTTGATCTCGACAGTTTGCCTGACTGCTCTGAAGAAAAGGGAGGGGGAAGAATGCGTGATACAACCATGTGTGATACCAGGCTGTAACATGCACAACGCAGTAAAACACATTGGAATTATTTTGATTTTCTGAATATACTAAAAAATATCCTTAAATCTAAACTTCTCCTATGTGTATATTACGGGGAGGTGGTCCGGACAGAGCGCATGGGCTACGCGCGCTATGTTCTCGCCCGACATGGATCCAAGGGACTTTCGCGTTTGACTAATAACCTTTCTTGGGCTACGATAAACGGATTCGGTGGTATAATGGTTAGCGTTTCGGGCTGTCGCACCCAAATTTGCGGGTTCAAACCTGACCGAAGCCGTGGGTTTGTAACGGCGAAAACATTCTTCGTACGCCGTCCTTCGGAGGGGAAGTAAAGGCGGCTGTCCCGTGTAGTAGATTTACTACATGTAAAACATCCTCAAGCCTAAACGAAGCCTCTGAGCTAAATTCAAATCGCCCAGGATAATACCTTCTCTCGCAGCTAGATGGTGAAAGGAGCGTAGTGAAATTTGCGTGGTGAGACGGAAGAGCGGGCCTAATGACCCTAGTCTCGACACTTAAAATAAGACATTAACTAACGATAAATGGCACCGCGGGCCGCTATACTATGCAGTAGTTAGACCAATAGTTACATACGCAGCTGAAACATTGACTATTATAAAATCAAATTCAGCAAATTTGAAAATTTAGTAAAATATTAGCAAATGACAATCAAAAACTTATGATATTTGAAAGGAAGGTATTAAGAAGAATATTGGGTCCTGTTAGGCTAGAAGATGATCAACGGAGAATAAGATTTAACACAGAAATAGATAATTTAATAAAGCACAAATACATAATAAATCATATAAAAACACTAAGGTTAAGCTGGTTCGGACACTTGTGTAGACTGGATGATGAAATAAATGTAAAGATGATCTATAATTGGATCGCATTAGAAACAAGAGAGAAGGGAAGGCCAAGGAATAGATAGAAAGACGATCTACTAGAAGACATCAAGGTGATGAAAGTAAAAAACTGGACGAGACTGGTTCACGACTGGAATGGGTGGAAGGCTGTTATAGAGCAGGCTAAAATATTTCGGTAAGGAACGCTGTCACGCGTTTTAAGAAGAAGATTAACTAACAATAAATGGCACCGCGGGCCGCATGTGGCCCGCGGGCCTTGGAAGGCTGTTGTAGAACAGTCCAAAACATTTCACTAAGAAATGTTGTAGCGCTTATTAAGAAGAAGAAGATTAACGATAAATGGCACCGCGGGCCGCATGAGGCCCGCGGGCCTTGGAAGGCTCTTGTAGAGCAGTCCAAAACACTTCACTAAGAAACGTTGTAGCGCTTATTAAGAAGAAGAAGAAGAAGAAGAAGAAGATTAACGATAAATGGCACCGCAGGCACATGACGCGGGCCTTGGGAAGGCTCTTGTAGAGCAGTCCAAAACACTTCACTAAGAAACGTTGTAGCGCTTATTAATTAAGAAGAAGAAGAAGAAGAAGAAGAAGAAGAAGAAGAAGAAGAAGAAGAAGAAGAAGAAGAAGAAGAAGATTAACGATAAATGGCACCGCGGGCCGCATGACGCCCGCGGGCCTTGGAAGGCTCTTGTAGAGCAGTCCAAAACACTTCACTAAGAAACGTTGTAGCGCTTTTTAAGAAGAAGATATTACTAACAATAAATGGTCGCATGAGGCCCGCGGGCCTTGGAAGGCTCTTGTAGAGCAGTCCAAAACACTTCACTAAGAAACGTTGTAGCGCTTTTTAAGAAGAAGATATAACTAACAATAAATGGTCGCATGAGGCCCGCGGGCCTTGGAAGGCTCTTGTAGAGCAGTCCAAAACACTTCACTAAGAAACGTTGTAGCGCTTTTTAAGAAGAAGATATAACTAACAATAAATGGTCGCATGAGGCCCACGGGCCTTGGAAGGCTCTTGTAGAGCAGTCCAAAGCATTTCAGTAAGAAACGTTGTAGCGCCTTTTTAAGAAGAAGAAGATTAACTAACTGACGATAAATGGCACCGCGGGCCGCATGTGGCCCACGGGCTCCAGTTGGACGGCGCTGCTCGGGGACACCCGGCGCCATGGAATCTGGCAACGCCGGCGCGGGAACGATCTGTCAGGGAATGATCTCACGTTAGGCGAGGTATGTGGGTCACACCGCGGGTGGAGCAGTGCGTCCGTCCCTCTACCTTCCCCTTCTCGTTGTCCCCCCCCCCTCCTACTATACTTCAGCATTCGATGAGGCTGTCGCTACGGTCGAGAGATACGCGGCGTGCGATGCGGTGCAGCTGGGCGAGATAAGTCGAGAGGCGGTGGGAATCGATAACACTCGATGGGTGGGTATTTAACAATATGTTGTGGTTGGGAGTTTTTGCTGAGAAGCGTTGGGATTTTGCGTGGGTGACACGTGAAAAAGTGAGCAGATGAGGACGAAGCGTTCTGGTTATTGGCGAATACTAAAATTTTCACAGAAGTTCAGCGTTAAAAGTAAGATTAGCTATTATTTAGTTATTAGTTATTATGCCTTATTTTACGTGGCGAGACTCGGGCCATCAGGCCCGCTCTTCCGTCTAACCACGCAAATTTCGCTACGCTCCTTTCACCACCTATCGGAGAAAGGAGGTATTATCTTGGGCGACGAAACAGGCGGATCTCAATTTTGCTCAGAGGCTTCTTTTAGGCTTGAGGATCTTTTACATGCAGTAAATCTACTAACATGGGACAGCCGGCTTTACTTCCCCTCCGGAGGAAGGCGTACGAAGGATTTTTTCGCCCTTAAAAATCCACGGCTTCGATCGCGATTGAACCCGCAAACCCGTTCGGGTACTACAGTCCGGTAAGCTGACCGTTACACCACCGAATCCGAATTATTTCTTGAAAAGGTATGATATAAATTCATATTATGGGTGAATTGTACATAGCAATGGCATTGTCGCATATATCATGTCTTTAGGTATATGACGACAACGTTCCCCAAATATATTTACATTAACCCCTATTATTTAATCATTTATTTGAAATCGGCTTCTAGAAAGCGTCATTACAGCGTCCTCCTTTTTAATTCCTTTAATCCCTTTTTATCCTTTCGATCATTTCATTAATAAATATAACACTTCAGAAACGAGTTGAAATTGAATTATATTTTTACACTTGAATGAAGTCTTGTGGTAGCAGCAACCTTAATGAGTTTTTGTGGGTTGTTTCATCGAAAAAAGGTCTCAATTTTCATCAATATTTCGTACATTTCTTTGCGTTACTACTTTGTCTTTACATCACAAATAATTATGGAGGATAGTTTGGACTCGTTCTAAGAAGCATCGAGCAAAACATACTCGTGGAATTCTATCATTCAGTGTAATATTACATTTCGCGATCTGAAGTTATGAATCACTTCCAAATCGTACTTTTTATAGCTCACATAGACAGTCTTACTGCTTTATCGTATGCCATTCACTTCTTAATGTGAAGTGTTGAATGTTAAAAGAAGTCGTCGATAGGAATAGGTAGAAATGGTCCGCAAAACCAATTTGTGCCTTATTTTCCCCCCATTGAAGACTCGGATTTGCGAAGGTAAAAAGTATTGATCTCATCCTCAAACCATTCATACAGGTCACGGCACGATCATTTGAAAGATATGCATGAAATCGTTATGAGCAAAATATTTTTGCGTAATTGCATGATTCATCATGCTGATAAATATATGAGAATGACATTTCCTAATAGGATCTGAAATTATGGAGAACATAAAGTCCTAACCTCGTGCAGCACTGAATCAGAGCAAAGTGTTGGAAGATTCTTGGTTATCAGCATTGTATATGATCGATAATAACATAGCAGTTGCGTCAGTGCAGTCAATCTTTTCTAATGGGTTCTGAGAAAGGGACGAGACGCTGGAGGAAAGGCAAGAAATATGTGCTTCCTTTGTACAGTTTACTAGAATACAAAAGAATCTTTCTTCGCAGCTACGCTCGAGGGGTGACAATTTGCCAAGTTTCAGTATTCTGCATTTCCGCAGTAGATTGAATCGTTGTATCAGAACATTCCAAATTCAAGTTGATATCTGTCTTAATTCCATATCGAGCTTTTGGCTGTTTTCGAAACGAAAACCATTCGTGTTTTAAAAATAAAGACTTCATCTTCTTCCTAATTTATTTATCCAGGAATGCTTTCTAGTTTATTCTACTCCTTTTCCTTACACGGAAACAGTATTTTTCATTACATAGATTGAATGGGCTTTTTATATTCCAATGGTCCATTTTTAATTAACAGGCATTTTTAAGTACTATAAATACGATACTTTGATATCATTAAGTAATGGAATGTGTTCATGATTCTAGTGTCTACGTTAGGAGACTAAAATAAGCATTTCTGTTTAAGTCCAATGTGTAATGGTGCCATACTGATTGATTACTAAGCGTGGGCGAGGAGACACAGAATCTGCGGCAAGGAGCTGACTATATGTTGTAACATATCTGCTGCAACCTGAGAATTTAGTAACCTTTTGCCTGAGGGTAATCCGCAGTATCTCTTGACCAATGCGATGTTTCGGCCCATGCTTAGAGGAAGAATCGTGCAGGCAAGCAGGCAGGCAGCATGCAGGTATTCATTACTGTAGGAAGAGCTGTAACTCGTCAATCACGCACTCTTTCTGAGTCGGTTTGTCCGCCTTGCTTACGAAGGTTTAAGGAACTTCAACTAATCTAAACCATGGCATATGTATTCAGAACCTTTCGATGAAAAGCCAAAGTTAACTCAGGGAAAGCATTGTCGCTGTGTCTGGAGCGACTCTGACTGGGAGGTCCTAGGTTTCGAGTCCCCACTATGGTGGATTTGGACATTACCTATATAGCTCGTGCAATTCCACTGCTGCTTGGAGGTGAATTCTAACAATCGGCTGCTCTGATCGGGAGTTTTCGGTGGTTTTTTGTTCAATGGCAAGTCAGTGCTGTAGCTGTACTCTAATAAATGGCACAAACCAAGCGCCATCATTACCATTTCCCTTGTTCTGCCCTCTCCCCTTGCAAATACACTTGTACACTTAAAAACCGCTACATTACCACACAATGTCGGGAGACCAGTCGTGCGCTTGGAGCTTATGCCGGTTTGGGCGGTGCCCCGCACGTGGGAGCTACTTGGAAATTTTCCATTGTGAGACGTGTAAGTCGGCACTGGATCTTACCATCCAGCTCAGGGGGAACCCCACCACCGACCAGAACAACACATTCATTGGACGCTAGTGATTATAGTAGTTGACTTGCCTGGATTGATTGATTTTTTTCGTGTTTCTGGGCGCGTCAACTACTTTGGTCATTAGTCCCGTTAGTGTAGTGCATGTTTTTTTCTCGGGAGATGGCGGTAATCTTCCCCCGCTGGATGACGAGATCCGGCGCCGACCTACCGTCGGCTATTGGAGTTTCCCCCTAACCAGGACTCTCCCACCAGCGGGGCACCACCCCAGCCGGGACAAGCTCTAAACTCCCGACCGGTTTCCCGGACTGCATGTTAGTGTGTGTGTGTGTGTGTGTGTGTAGGGGGAGAGGATAGGACAAGGAAAAGGAAGGCGCGATCCGTGGCCCGTTTGGTAGGGTACTGCTCCGGCATTCGCTTGGTGCTGATCGGAGAAACCACGGAAAACTACCGACCAGAGCAGCCGGCCGCTAGAATTCTCCTCCAGACAGCGACTGAATTCGACTTAGCTGAAAAGCTAGTGTCGAAAATCCTGCCGCCATCAGGACTCGAACCTAGGACCTCCCGGTCAGAGGCGCTGCAGTGACATCAGTTGATGCACTGAGCTACCGCTCCCGGTCCTTGCCTGGAAGCGGCAATCAATCAATCATTCAATCAATCTCGACAAAGAGTTTACCATCGATCTATGTATGTAATTTAAAACGAGGATATCGGCCTACGAATTAGTCTGCACGTGCTTTAAACTCACCGATATGATGCGTATCATGTCTATTTCTGGTACCACGCCGTGCGGGAAGTCTCATCCTCCCATTTACTAGCACCCTCGGATCCATAAAACGTGCCTATACTCTCCCCTCTGTAGAGAGATTACTATAAGAAGGGGCCCCTTTGGCAGCTACTACTTGGCCGTTTCTGGCAATAAAACTGCATGTTACGTGCATGGACTCATTTTGTCAGTGCTTTCGTTTACAGTTAGCTCATTTGTAAATTGCTTCATCACTGTCTCGTGCTATGTCTTCGCCTTACATGACGTTCGTTTGTTTCCCGACCTGTCAAAGTGGTACCTTTTTAGAGTAATCCTATGTACTTGTGCTGGTCTTGTGCAATAGATAGTTGTGTTGAGTAAATACCCATCAGTACCGGATACTTCAGTATTGGTATTCAGAATTTCATACCGGGTTCTATAGAACCGGTAGCCTTCATATCTAGTCCCAGTGGTCGCGGCTTAGTCCTGCTTTGGGAATCACATCGATGTGGATTGTCGATTCAAAACATCGATTTATTCAACGTTGATTTATTGAATTCGATGGTTTTTAACTTCGCAGTTTTGTGCCAATGTTTTTACGTGTCGATATTTTATTTTTAAATGAAGAATATACCCTAATAACAGCAACAACATAAACTTGATATGTAATATAAAACGTAATAACGTTCAAATGTCTACAAATCTAGTATTCTTCAAATTGAAGCGATCAAGTGTGAAAAATAAATTATTCAAGTTTTTGTTGATAAATGTGCTCTTATTTTTGTATACACAATGACGTAATAAAAAGTTATATTGACTATTATGTTCATTTTGTGGCTTTTCTGTAAGTGAAATCTTAATTATAAATTAATAAACACAACCTCCGTCAAATTACTTTTCCGCCCTCCCCGCATTCATTATGAGGAAGTTTTTGTACAGTATGGCGATCAGCTATAGACTGCAATCTCGATCTTCTGCACATGCGCAGATGCAGAAAAGTGATGCGAAACTCGAACTGCGCGTGTGCAGAAGATCGATAATGCTGTCGATTGCTATAAAGTTGCGCCGTGCAGTCTCCCTTTTAGGGTACAGCAATCGACTGGAATCGTCAAATGTGATACGCAACTGGAACTGGGCAAGCATAGACGATCGATATTTCTGTCGATTACTGTACACTACACCAAAAGGTCCCTATCGTTAAAGGCTACTAAAGCGGATTTAAAAACGTCGATGGTTTGTACGGATGCATTGTAATGAGGGCCAGTGAAATGAAAACTTTATAACGTCCGAGCTGATAGCTGTTCGTATATAATTCCCCTCTTTTATTAAACACATTTATTAATTTTGGAAGGTTTACATCGTTCAGTACAATTACTTTACAGATGTATTTTCAGACTTATTCTAGTGAAAATATCTAAGCTAACTTAATTTATACATTGGAGAGGATACTCTAGGGGAGAACCTCGGTGTTAAGAATCGTGGTTGGCTAAAATTTTGAGGAAGGCTTCGAAAGGAAATCTATTTTTTATTCGAGTGTGGGTTGGATTTTGCTGGGATGGGATGCTGCTGGTATGTCTGTTAGGTTTTGGTAGAAGTTGTCTGATATTTGTGCTATTTGATTTATTATTGTATTGATGTTTAATTCTGAATGAAGTTGTTTATTACTTATGAACCAGGGGGCATTTGTGATTAACCTTAAAAATTTATTTTGCATTACTTGAATTTTATTGACATTTGTGGGGGCTGCGTTTGTCCATATGGGGCATGCATAAAGCAGTAGTGGTCTGATTATAGTTTTGTATAGTGTTGTACTGTTTGTGTATGACAGAGATTTGTATTTGTTGATTAGTGGCCGGAGTTGCAATAATTTATTTCTTGCTTGTTTAATTTTGATATCTATGTGGGTTTTCCAGGTTAGTTTTGTGTCCAGATGAAGTCCTAAGTATTTTATGGGTTGTGATGGTGGGTATAATTCCCCTCTATTGGGAATTAGAAAGAAACAGCGCGAACGTGCACCGCTCTGGCGCTTGGCTGTTAGAGGTGCTTCGAGTGAGGTCAGCGAGTCTGTGCACGTCCGACATCACTATGGTGACCAGCGAGGGGTAGTGCGTGTTTTGACAGCGCAAGGAGTGTTAGAGGTGACATTCATGTCAGAATGTCTGTCGCGTCTTTGCAAAAAGGTCGTCATTAACTCCAAACGCTCAAGAATGTTGACCGACGGCATCATTCTGTTGCACGATAATGCCCACCCACACGCTGCCAAGGTTGTGTCGACTACGCTGCAGAAGTTCCGCCGGGGAGCTCACACATCCACCATACAATCCAGATCTATCTCTATGCGATTTTCCAATTTTTGGAGTCCTGAGCCAATCATGATCGTCGATTTGCTTCGGACGAAGGTGTACGCCTTCCTACAATCATAGTTCCGTAGACACCTGCAAACGTGTTTCTACGAGTGCATGTTTTGAAAACGACCGACGTTAGGAGCGAGTTTTCAAATTTGTACGAATGCAATAAAGCAACGTTATAATCGAGTTGCAAATGCTATTTTTTTTATAACAGTATTATTAATTTACAAGAGAATCAAACTTAACTTTGCGTTACAACGTTGTGACGTCTCGAGAATTTGAAATCTGTGCGAGAAAACTGTGGTCGGCTTTTCCGTTTACCATTACCTCCCGACGATTCTCTCGTTGCAATTGGCTGAATGTGTGATGATGCGATCATTCGTGCCGGAAAATGCTAATACTTCATTATTTATGCCATAAAATGCCCGATTATGAACGATTTCTGGCAACTGAATAGGTCGTATACAATGCTGGTAAACAAAATGAAATAAAGGGAAGTGCGGGGGGGGGGATCGTGGCTTTTTGTTAAATACTAAATATATAATATTTACGTATTATTGTATATTATTTTGTAGGGTATATGTGTTACTATTCAATATTATTTTTAAATCATTACATAATTGTAACAAATACTTAAATTAAATTTGTCCAAAAGGGAAGGAAACAAACGAAAGCTCTTAGACTTTTGGGGGGTTATCCTCCCCTCCCCGTGGATACGCAGCTGTAGTTATAGCGAAACAATAAACAGCTCACTTACTTTTTCCCCACCTGTCTCGTTCTCACTTGACCGACCCTCATGCAAACATGGCTGGTTTGTTTGACGGCGATGTCGCATCCGGCGGGAGGGGGCGGGGTCGGGCGGAGCGCCTTGATGGAAACGACCGGGGCGTGTGGCGCGGCGCGCGTGACGGAGAGGGGCAGGATGAGGGGGCGGGAGGGGGGAGCAAACGGGCCGAGCGCGGCCGAGAGCAGCGGGGCAGGTCGCGGATGGCGGACGCGCGCGCACGCGGGCTATGAATAGCACCGTGGGGGGAGGGGGAAGGGAGGGGAAGTGGGAGGGAGGGGGAGGGCGGGTGGCGACGCCTTACGTCAGCGGCGTCACGGCCGCCGCGACGACAGCGCTGTTGTTGAACGCCGCCGCCACCGCCGCGGAAGATGCGGGTCATCGTGCGGGCGACTGCCACCTCTCTTCCGCTGGCACTACCAAAATCGGTTACCACAAAACCACATATACCACCATTTAGAACTATTTAATTGCTAATTAATTACGCAAAAATTAATTTTTTTGCTCTTCAAATTTTTGCGTTATGAATGGTGAGCTAGCGGAAGATTCCGCTGGATCAACCACAATTAGTTACCACAAAACCAAATACGCTAACTTATAGAGCGATTTAATTGCTAATTAATTACGCAAAAATTATTTTAATTGCTCTTCAAACTTCCGAGTAAATAATTATAAACTAGCACTTCCGGTTTCCGCTGGCACTACCACAAACGGTTACCACAAAACCACATACGCCATCTTGTAGAGCGATTTAATTGCTAATTAATTACGCAAAAATTAATTTTTTTGCTCTTCAAATTTTTGCGTAATGGATGGTGAGCTAGCGGAAGATTCCGCTGGATCTACCACAATTAGTTACCACAAAACCAAATATGCCATCTTGTAGAGCGATTTAATTGCTAATTAATTACGCAAAAATTAATTTTTTTGCTCTTCAAACATTCGAGTAATTAATTGTAAATTGCCGGGCACACGCAGCCGGCCGGCCGGCGGAACGGTTGGCGTCGTGACGTCACGGGTGAGGGGTATCCAGGCCGCAGCCGTCGCGCCGGCGCCGCTGCCCGCCCGGCTGACTGGCAAATTTAAATGAAATACACGAACTGGCCGTGAACTGACTTCGATATTGAAAATTATGCCAGTACTTTGTTATGTTCATAAAGGTCTTCCAAGTACTTTGCTAATGTTCGCTGTATGACCGTAAGCGTGTCCTAATCTACGATATGTTGGAAAATACTTGATTCTATCGTAGTACGTTCTGTGGTATCGAGTTAGAAATTCATTTTGTTGACATTGTATTGTTTCAATTGTGTCGGGCTATATCGCAAAACATTGCCTATGTGACATTAACCCCTTACAGGGTTATAGCAGAAGTATTTGTACACGTGACTTACTGTTCTTTCACAGTGGCAAAGTTATTTGTAAATCGAGGTTTGAATTATGGGCATTTTTGTAGCATCTGCTAGTCATAAATCAGTAATGCGATTGACGACTCTTTGGATATGTGTAGATATTTAATAATTATGGAAGGATAAACATTATCTTTAGAACATTTGTTCCATTGCTATTTGGCTCACTTGTGCATCACTTGTGCTTTCCAAATGAATTTTAAAACGTTTGGAATGCTTTTAAAATTTGTATAGGAAATATTTTATAAAAATGAGTTCGTATTATGTTAATGTGTTTATAATTCGAGTATTTTAATGTAACATATTATATTCGATATTACATATTCTTCCCTGTTTGTTACATATTCTTCCTGTTTTTATTACATATTTATGTACATATTCTGATGTTTCATACTACATGTTTGTTTCGGTCTCAACTCATCACATATGTTTGTACCTCATGACATTGTTGACAAGAAATATCTATATTCAAACTCCTTTAAAACCATGGTGGAAATTTCCACCATGTTTAAAACATTCAATTACAAACTATCTGCCAGCCCCTTTTCCACATAGTCTTCCTATTTCTTAAATACATGTAATGACAGTGTAGTCGAAGTATTTGTGTTTTGAAATCAGTGTAGTTTTAACTAACTTGAGTTGAAGTACGTAATCCACAATATACAGGTCTGGTGTGAGCCCCGATTAGGTCAATTAGGCATTGTTGAATCGTTGGCAATGTAATAAAGCCTTAAGAAATAAACCAACTTTTTCAAAGACCTAGAAGAATTAAAAACTTCACTGCTGTGCAGCTAGTAAAATATTAAGATGTGTAAAGTAAAAATATTAAAACTAAAAAATATACATAAAAATGAAAGACAAATATTAAATAAGTATTAAATATGTTTGACGTATTTTTTGTTATTGATCATAATAAATGAAGTGAGAGGTACTGTTTAAATAATTCTGAACACAAACTACACATAAGTTCAATAAAATATTTTATTATTTATTTTATTTATTTTGTCTATGTCAATAATATCAGTTGTAATATTACATATTCGTTATAATTCTACATGAAAATACCAATATTATAATACATTAAATATAACAATGTACATTAAGAGAAATCTAATGAAATTAATAAATACTAGTGACTGCCTCATTTCACACAAACTGGTTATCTGTAAAGAAGCACATGCACATGCTCTGCTCAAGAGAGAAAAGTAAGATACCCCTATAAAAAAGTAATGTATTATACACTCTAACAAATATTTTTACAAAACACTTAACTAATAATATTAAATACACTAAATAATACTGTAAGTTTGTGACGTCAAGCGAGAGTCGGGTGGCAGCTTCAAGGGGAAAGAGAAGGGGTAGTGTGGAGATTGAAACGAGGTGGGAACACAGACCGTCGAAATCTCAAGGTCATCTAACAAACAAATTCAATAGTTCATCGCCTCTTGCCCCCCCCCTTCCCCTCGCGGGACACTCACATCCTGCAGACTGGGCCTGAGAGTGGATCTATTCTTCACATAAATTAAAACATTAACAGCGTAACTTACTTTACCATTGCCAATTCCCCGTAATTTTCACACAAACTCTTTTTATTTATTTAACATAAAAAAACAGTTAAAACTGCGTATGACGTGCTATGGGGAAAAGTGAATTGTGTGCGCATTTTCAAAATTCTGTGATCCCTACACTAAGTCATATACTACTTAAATTTTGAAAACAGGAGGAGGAAAAAAACACTCCCATGTAATAAAATCTATTTTCAAGGATAAATAAGCAATACATTTTGGCTCTTATCCATGTTGTCCTTCGGAATAATACTTCCTGCCGCGACAACATAGAAACGATAATTTGAATAATTGTATTTCCCACTGAATTCTAGAAGACATGCACAGAAAATGAAGTTGAAAATGAACTCTTATGTTTAAAGTATTACTGAAAATGTTTAAGCTCTTTTTCTTGAGATGGCGGATGAATAAGCTTTTTCTTGAGATTCTTGGCGGAATTAAATGTGTATTCCATTGAAAATATTTTCGAAATTTCTGTTGTACATCTTACTTCACTAAAAGTGATAATACTTTGCATTTACAGATCTCCAACCAGGGACCGAATACCGAAATAATAGCGGTAAAGGTATTTATACCGGTATATACAAATACCTTTACCTCTATTATACCTTTATTCAAAATACCTTTAAAAATACCGGTATAAGACGTCAAATACCGGTATTTTTAGTGGTATTTTACCTTATCCGACGTCTATACCGGTAAAATACCTCTATTTAAAGGTATTATACCGGTATTCTCTCATCAAAATACCGGTATTTTCATAAGAAAATACCGGTATTTCAGTAGAATCATACAGGTATTTGGGGGAAATTCATTGTGATTTTTTCCGCTGAGATGGCTCAGAGGAAGCAACTATTTACACGGCAGAGTTTCTGCCCGGGAGGTCCTAGGGTTCGAGTCCTGAGGGTGGCGGATTTTCGACACATATTCTAGCTAGGTCGAGTTCCGCCGTTGACTGGGAAGTCGAGTTCTGTCGTCAGACGGAAGGACCAGCCAACGGTCTTTCGCAGATATCAACACGAGCTCGTTCGCTGACCTTGGACCTCACGTCCGGGCGCAGAGCTTGGCGACACGTGATAGTGTTGAAAATGTATCCGTATAAATCTCGTCCTTTCTAGTAGCGATAAAAAATGGAGAAACGTGTCTTCTTATCCATAAATGAGTCATCCCACGCATACCAAACTTCCTTCTTGCACGACTGTGTTTTTCACTAAATACGATTATTTGCTTAAATTTGATCGTATTACTAACCTTCCCGAAAATATTTTTTTCAGTTGGCCCAGTTTCCTTATTCTGCATCATAATTAATAATTATAATTATATATTAATTAATTATATATAATTATTAATTATAACTAAAACAATATTAAAAATTGACATTGAATGCTAATAGACATTAACTATTCTTACGCGAGGAAACAGAAGCGTTATGTTTAATTCAAAATTAATGATTGAAGCATGTTTAATTTATATCCATGTATTATTTAAGAAATTTCATTAAGAAAAAATATTAATAGTACTATATAATATTAATTTTAATAAATATTTTAAAATATTAATACTAATTAAATTTTAAATGTTTGCATTAAATTTGTGTAAATTAATTTATTATTTAGTTTGTTAGTTTATCAATTTATTTAAATTAAATGTTTATTTTAATTAAAAAGAAAAAATGTTAATATTAATAAACTCTTTTTATTAATTAATAATGTTAGTATATATTTCTTATTATTAAGGAAGAAACACTCTTCTCGAAGTGGGCTCCTCCAGATGCATTTTACAATGTAAGCTACCCGCGTAGAAGGGAACCCTTGCCCACATGCAATGTTAATAGCTAATAATAATAGTAATAATAATAATAATAATAATAATAATAATAATAATAATAATAATAATAATAATAACATAATAATTTACTTCTATTACAAATTTTCTCAATATTTGCAGTTAATGTCAAAATATATTAAACCCTTAATATAAACTAGGAAAATAACATTTTATTTTAGCCCTATTTATTAATGTATAATTAAGATTTAATTGTGAAATGAAGTAAAAGGAAATCATTTTGTAACAATAACAAAACTGGGCCTGAAAGCCTGAGCGTTCGTGATTATCTCAAGGTGTCAACGCTTCCTCAGTTCGCCGAAGGAGGGGTCGGGGAAGGAAGAACGCCTACGGCACGGCGCATACGTTGACAGCCTCTCCATGTGCGAAATACAAAGACAGGCTTAGGTCATCTCTCAGATGGTAGATAGCTCGATAAAGGACACTAAGAAAAGGTTCTCTTCAATGGAATCAATAATTATTATTTCATATTTCAACTTTTCCGAAGTTTAAATTAAGGGAGGTTTTCAATACATACAACGTATGCAAAACGTAAACGTCCGAACACAAAACATTTATATATATATATATATATATATATATATATATATATATATATATATATATATATATTGTAATGGAACGTCTTGCCTACTTATCCCAAATCTGTATGTAACCGCACCACGTTGCGGCGACAATATGTAATAAAACGACTATACCTTGAATCTCTCTACTCTATATAAAATCTATACAAATTTATGCCCTGCTAGCTTTTGCCTCCTTTATCTAAAACTGTGCCCGTTACTTAGCTACTCCTTCAATGTTATAAAACTACTGGGCGTGAGGCTGTGGTTGGCCTGTACAGGAGCCTAACGAGATACTTGGACACTTGGGCGTAGGTCACTGTTTAATACAAAATCACGAAATCATATCATATGGCTTACTGTCGAACCAAGTACGTCCGGCATTATTTATTCTTTTCTGGTTTTCACTCTCTCCACACTCCGCTGGAGACATAACAACAAAAACATACACAAATGCAACACAATAAACAACAAAACACAATACCTGAAATACATAAAATCACATTCACACTTACTATTTACACAATCGACAAAAAAAACAAAACAAATCATTCACACTTGAATGCGCATCCCCTATTCTGTCTGAATATAGCCTATTATTATTTCCACAAAAACTTGGTCTTGTACATTAAAACCTAGTCTGTTCTTTCTTCCCATTTATCTGAACTATTAAATTACGCAAAGTTATTGCACTTTCCTTTCGTAGAAATCGGCCATCCGCGTAACGCCATTGTTCCATGTCACCTCCGTAGTATACACGCAGCATCCATTAATTCATCTCCCCACAGCATCCATCCATTTCCACACACGTTTGTTAACGACAAATTTACTTTAAATGAAGAATATCCCTGATTAAAACTACTCACTAATTATTATACTAGTTTTTGTTAACTGCGACCGACAATATGGCGACAGTGTTCCGCGAACACTGTTTTCGTGAAATATATAAATATCTCTTCCACGTTTTATCTTTCCATTAACCCGACAGTTACTAAACACGATATATTTCACTCTATTCACAAACTGAACGCAATTTTCTATTAAAATAAAAATTTTTGCGGAGCGTTTCAACATGCGTCCGTATTCAAGCTACTTCGACCGCGCTCCCCCGTCATTGTTGTGTCCGGATCGTCAGCTCTTTTTTCTTTTAACATCACACGATCGCTGTCGCTTCTCCTACAAAATATTACATCATTTAATTTAATTCACATTTTCTGTTCTGGCGTAGCCCCTCGAAGTTTCCCAACGTTGCGACTGTTACCATAATTTTCTAAATGATTTATTCTATTGGTTCTTAAAGTTTTGTTTGTATTGCTTCACGCGTTCTCTTAATTTTCGCCACAAACACCTTTTGATTTACTGAACCTTAAAGCACAACAATGGCTATCATGTCTGTTTACAAGCTGGAATTTATACTATACAAAAATGTTCATATCTTTCGAACGCGTGATGCGATTTCCTTCAAATAACTTGCAAACGACTTCGCTACACGAACGCTACTGCCCTATCTTGTCCCAATTGTGAATTTGTCGCGTTTTCCGTTTACTTCTCAAAAACTATCGCTACGCGACATCGCCTTCATCTGTTTTTACAGTTCATGTTAATGTTATGCATTTTCTATTTATTCTTTGACTTGTGCCTTATTCTTGGGGGAATCATGGAATATTACAATATATATATATATATATATATATATATATATATATATATATATATATATATATATAAAATAATTTAAACAATAAATAACAATTATGAAATGATATTTGATTAATAAACATTTTGTGAGATATTATTAACTAAAGTAACCTATTTTTTCAACATGTATGGATGGTAAGCTGTATTTCTTCATTGAAAATACCGGTATAATACCGGTATAACCTTTATGGACGTCCATACCGGTATAGACGTCCTATAGAGGTATTTTACCGGTATAAAAGAATAAAGGTATTTGAAAAAGGTATGGAAAAATACCGGTATTATACCGGTATTTTTTACCGGTATTCAATACCCTTTCGGTCCCTGCCTCTAACAAAGAGAACTGCAGATTATATTTTGTTCTTAGAAAACCTGGAGATAACACTTAACAAAGTCAGCAATCGCTCTTTTGAATCCATTGTTATGCGGAGATTTTAACATTGATTTTCTGGTCGATTCTTGCGAGAAAGAAAAGTTTCTCAATTTAATTAAGTCCTTCAATTTAGACATTACAATTAATGTACCTACACGGATCACACAACATTCGATGAAGGCAATTGATCAAATTATAATTAACAAAACTACTACTCGATATGAAGTTGAAACAAAAGATTTAGGATACAGTGACCACGATCCACAAATTCTTACCATAATAAGAAATGCCATCACTGACACAATAAATAATACAAGTATGACTAGATTGTTTACTAAAAGTAAAATTAAATTAGTCATTGATTACTTGATGCAGGAGTCATGGGAAGCGGTTTATAATACTGTTGATACAAACGACAAATATAATTCTTTTTTTCAACTCTTTCATTTCATTTTAACACTTGCTTTCCTCTTCAAAAACGAAAATTAAATATTTCACGGAAAAGCAATTCTTGGATAACACAAGGGATTAGCAACTCTTGTAAAAACAAGCTAATTCTTTCTTTCATTTCTAAACGTCATGACGTATCTCAAGATTTCCTAATCTACTTTAAAAAATACAAAACATTGTTACGAAAAGTCATAAGGCAGGCTAAAATCATGAAAAACGATCAGGATATTTTGAACTCAAATAATAAAACAAAAGCAATGTGGAATATAATAAAAATACTACCAAATCAACTAGAAAACCCGTAGAGAATGTTGTTTTAAAATATAACGATATAAATGTGAACGATCCGGCAACAGTGGCTAATCTCTTTAACCAATACTTTTCGAGAATTGCTGCCGATCTCACTAAGGGTCTTCAGCCACAAAATTCAAAAACAGACAGTTCACCCAAAATTTTAGACACGATGTTCGTTTCCGAAACTTCTTTCTATGAAATTCTCAAAATAATCGGTAAACTAAAAAATAAATATTCGTCCGGTTTAGATGAATTCCCGGATTCTTTGTTAAAGACTTGCGCGTATGCCATTATACACCCGTTAACTCACATATTTAATGCATCTTTATGCACTGGAACGTTTCCAGATATTTTCAAAACAGCTAAAATTAAGCCGCTCTTCAAAAAAGACAACAAAAATGAAATTCAAAATTATCGGCCCATTTCTCTGTTGTTATGAACATAACAAAGTACTGGCATAATTTTCAATATCGAAGTCAGTTCACGGCCAGTTCGTGTATTTCATTTAAATTTGCCAGTCAGCCGGGCGGGCAGCGGCGCCGGCGCGACGGCTGCGGCCTGGATACCCCTCACCCGTGACGTCACGACGCCAACCGTTCCGCCGGCCGGCCGGCTGCGTGTGCCCGGCAATTTACAATTAATTACTCGAATGTTTGAAGAGCAAAAAAATTAATTTTTGCGTAATTAATTAGCAATTAAATCGCTCTACAAGATGGCATATTTGGTTTTGTGGTAACTAATTGTGGTAGATCCAGCGGAATCTTCCGCTAGCTCACCATTCATTACGCAAAAATTTGAAGAGCAAAAAAATTAATTTTTGCGTAATTAATTAGCAATTAAATCGCTCTACAAGATGGCGTATGTGGTTTTGTGGTAACCGTTTGTGGTAGTGCCAGCGGAAACCGGAAGTGCTAGTTTATAATTATTTACTCGGAAGTTTGAAGAGCAATTAAAATAATTTTTGCGTTATTAATTAGCAATTAAATCGCTCTACAAGTTGGCGTATTTGGTTTTGTGGTAACTAATTGTGGTTGATCCAGCGGAATCTTCCGCTAGCTCACCATTCATAACGCAAAAGTTTGAAGAGCAAAAAAATTAATTTTTGCGTAATTAATTAGCAATTAAATAGTTCTAAATGGTGGTATATGTGGTTTTGTGGTAACCGATTTTGGTAGTGCCAGCGGAAGAGAGGTGCGACTGCCTGCCACTTCTACCTCCGCCGCCACCGCCACCGATACTGGTGATGGGAAATATAGAGTGTTTGTGCACGCCATACCGGAACAGCACTATCTATCTTCTGCGCATGCGCAAATGCCATAGCGGACAACACTATCTATCTTCTGAGCATGCGCAGATGCCATAGTGGACAACACTATCGATCTTCTGGGCATGCGCAGATGAACACCAGATGAATGCCGGGGATGTTCTAACAAACGGGCCACAGCCCGTGCGCGATCTTTCCTTCTCCTTGTTCTATTCTCAGCCCTTACTTACCCCTGACACGATTGCACTTAAATGCATTGCCCTACCACACATGTCGGGAACTCGGAGATTGTCCTGGCTGGGACAGTGTCACACAGGTGAGAGATATCTGGAAGATAAAAAAAACCCGCTAGCCGGTGTGAAGTGAAACCCCGCTAATCGGCGCCTGGTCTCACCGTCCAGCGGCAAAAGAACACCGCCACCTCCCCTCCCCTACCGGGAGTGGTAGCTTAGTGCATCAACTGTCACTGCAGCGCCTCTGACCGGGAGGTCCTAGGTTCGAGTCCTCACGGCTGCAGGACTTTCGACACTAGCTTTTCAGCTAGGTCGAATTCACTCGCTGTCTGGAAGAGAAATCTAGCGGCCGGCTGCTCTGATCGGTAGTTTTCCGTGGTTTCTCCGATCGACACCAGGCGAATGCCGGAGCAGTACCCTATCAAACGGGCCACGCACCGCGCGCGATGTCTTTCCTCTTCCTTGTCCTATCCTCTCCCTTTACACACACACTTACACTAACATGCACTACACTACCACATATTCCGGGAGACCGGTCGGGACCTTAGAGCTTGTCCCGGCTGGAGCGGTGCCCCGCTGGTGGGAGAGTCCTGGTTAGGGGGAAACCCCATTAGCCGACGGTAGGTCGGCGCCGGATCTCGCCATCCAGCGGGGAAAGTTCATCGCTCTCTCCCGGGGGGAAACATGCACTACACTAACGGGACTAATGACGAAAGCAGTTGACGTGCCCGGAAACACGAAAAAATCAGTCAAACCGCCACCTCCCGTGATAAACATGTAAAACTTTTATGGGACACGATCCTAACAGTTGACGTACCAAGAAACACGAAATATCAATCAATTAGTTCGCATATGCGACGCCAACACCGACGCCGACGACACGTCCTCCTCAATAATTCCGTGCTAGTCACTCCTACGGCTGAATGTCCTTACCAGAACATTGGGCTCCGGGGCGTTTGTTAATAACAAGCGAACTGCATCACACGGCGAAACCCCTATGCCCAGAGTTTCTGAAGAATTGACTTATCATGTCAAAGATCTCTACCATGAAAGGTCCTCTCAATAGTTTCTTGACAATAAAATGTGAGCCACACAACAGATTATCATCTAATTTTTTGTTACACTCAGTATATCTTCATTAATGCATCCTTGAGTACTTGATAATATGTGAATCTATCATTTCTAAAAGTTTCTTATTGTCTACTATACTACAAAGCCTCTGTCTTCTTCGTAAATGGTGTGCGCAAAAACTAATACAAACCTTTCTGTCTCATTGCACTTCCGGTTGTGACTCTTAATCGCCCATTTTGTTATCGTATCTGTTTTTCAGTCGTCACAATGAAATATTGCTTTGCTGCAAAGACTTCAGAAATGCTTAAGTCTATTTCGAAATGAGGAAGAAGTCACACACCATATTGCTTGTTCTATTTCTAGACCATATGCGAACAATTCTACGGAGAAATATTCTTATAAACTTGACCTCACGTTGTTGAATTATGTTCCCATTTTTGCTTTCCCTTCTGTTCTGCATTATTTTGGAAGTTTGATCTGGAACGGAGTTGTTGAAAGGGATAGCATTGTAAATTATTCTTGAATCCGCTTTCTAGTAAACAGTACTTTTTAATGGCGACTGCAGAATGATTTTAGTTCTACATATTTCCCATCATATGCATAAGAATCTTTGGCATAATTTCTTTTTCTTCCTGGGCCTTTCAAGCTTCAGGGGATGTCAGTTTCGACTATCGGCGCCGGGTACCCATTATGTCCCTCATGGGTACACATATCAACCTTTATACAAGATACATCCATTTGCGGGCTCCTCGGTTTGTGGTCAGCAGACTCACAAGGCCTTCCGCGACAACACACATACATGATACACAAAGGACAAGCAACCGTGCTCGCGACCGGGAGAGGTGGCTCAGTGCATCAACTGATGTCACTGCAGCGCCTCTGCCCGGGAGCTCCTAGGTTCGAGCCGTGACGGTGGCACGATTTTCGACACTAGTTTTCAGCTAGGTCGCATTCAGTCGCTGTCTGGAGGAGAATTCTTGCGGCCGGCTGCTTTGACCGGTAGTTTTCCGTGGTTTCTCCGATCAACACCAGACGAATGCCGGGGCAGTACCCTAACAAACGGGCCACGGACCGCTCACGATCTTTCCTTCCTCTTCTTTGTCTTATCCTCTCTCCTTACACGCACACACGTACACTAACATGCACTTCACTACCACATATTCCGGGAGACTGGTCGGGAGCTTAGAGCTTGTCCCGGCAGAGGCTGTGTCCCGCTGGTGGGAGAGTCCTGGTTAAGGGAAAACCCTGCTAGCCGATGGTAGGTCGGCGCCGGATCTTGCCATCCAGTGAGGGAAGATCACCGCCATCTCCCGAGAAAAAACATGCACTACACGTACGGGACTAATGACCCAAGCTGTTGACGCTCCCGAAATCACTAACCAACTAACCATAGGAATCGTTGCCTTAACTTCTTTTTCTTCCTGGGCCTTTCCAGCTTCGGGGGATGTCAATTTCGACTATCCGCGCCGGGTACCCATTATGTCCCTCATGGGGACACATATTAAGATAGACACACTTGCGGGCCCCTCGGTCTGTGGTCTGCACACTCACAAGGCCTTCCGCGACTACACGCATACATGACAGTCAAGGGACACACACCCGTGCTCACGGCGGGACTCGAATCCGCGCCCCTTCAGACTGAGGCGCTAAGTCGCCACACGTTCTAGCCACCTCGACCATTCAGGTCGGCTTAATCGTTGGCATATCTAACGAAAATTTACGTTAATGCACAATGTGTAGAGATGAAATTTCTGGAATGTAATATAAATATTCTAGAAAACCCTACGCAAGCGGACTGAGGGGGCCTAGGGTGTCGTGACGCCCCGAAATTGTTTAAAGTGGTCCCTAAGCCTTATTTAATCAAACGTCTTATTTCTGTAAATGTGTTCAATCAATGGCTTTCCGTTTTTGAACCAGACAGTTCGGGGATTCCATATTTGGGGAAGAAGTTCACCAAACCATACGGGAACCCTCTACCTATTTCAGCATGAAGTCAATGGTTTTTATGAATTGTAACATTAACGTTATAATTTAATTGTTCTTGAAATTTTATTTATTTACTTGTAAAACGATGCGGTGTAATGTGCGTAAACAGAATTTATTTGAGGAGGAGTCCTCGAAATACATGCTTTCATAAAATACATCTATGGATCTAAACAAATGTATGTATTATTGGCCCTCTCTTGTTTTAGCGTACGCTCGCCAATGAGAAGAACTCAATTGAAGTAGTCTGTATGTCACTGAAATGCCGATTACAATAGAGCAATTGAATTTCAATATGTGCTTGGGAATGCATCCATGTTTTGATTGTTGAGAATTCCTTGCGCACGCACGCAGGCTGTTTTCAAATGACCTCTGCAAGGACACTGCAGCGTGATACTGGGAATTATGCTACCTGCCTGTTACAGCCCCCGACGCTATCTTGTGCAATTATCTATTTTACTATTTCTGCCGGACGTATAATACGTGCCGCGAAATGATGTGCAGTTCTCATACTATCAAAATTGTTTTGATTTCCTGTATCTAATGACCACGTGTCTTCCGTTAGGGTAGTTATTCAGTATTTCTTCATATCAGTCTCACAGATATGATACAAACACGAAAGCCATCTCAACGTTCCTCCAAATTTTATGAAGGAACAAAAAATAAAAAATGTAAAATATGGAAATATATGCTCTTAAAATGAAAATATGCTCAATGATCATAAAATATGCACTAAAAGAACTTCTATATCGATCCCAAACAATAAATGAATTTGTGTGCTTTATGCATATCATTACGCTTTGGAAAAAACATACAAATAAGCGCAGTAAGTAAAAATCCGCAGCCTTTGGGATTAGTAAGGTTCGCCGGTTTTCGAACTTTTCTTCGGACGAGTAGGAATCCACTTCGGGCGTACTTTTACTCTTTGAAATACACTTTATATTCCGTGATGTACTTGGTTTTGGCGCTGACTCGAAACGGCTGTGAAATAGTTCCCTCTGCCTCGTCTGAGTCCTGTGATTAATGGTCGGCGTTGTTTTATATCTACGTTTTACAGCATGCGTAATTATTTTAATCAAGAGCACAGAGATTCCCAGATAAATTTCCAGCCCCCAAGCAAAAACCAGCGTCAGCGGTTCTTACCTTCTGTATGATAAGTTGTTTGTGCCAAAGAATAGCACAGAGGCAACAGATAATCGAAATTATGATTGCACGGTTTAATTTCAGCGGTGCGGCACACATGCTGAAGTAATTACTACAATATCTCATGGGAAACAGGACTTAATCGTCTCATACATTTAAAATGTGTTTATCTGAGGTGTCTTTGGGACAGGGGTGCCCAACCTTTCATATCCGGAGTATCAACGCGAGAAGTTTGGGATAGGTGTTTTAATTTTACATTCTATTTAAAAAAATAAAATTCTATGTAGTTTGGGTCGATAGAGGTACATGTTCAAGGCCGAAATTTTCTGTAACTTTCTCTTGACGCTTTTCTTTAGAATAGCTGCTCCTGATTACTCTTCTGAATTCTAAACATACTATTATGTTTATTATTATATAACATACTATTATATAACTATACATATAAATTCTAAACATATCATTAACATTTATTAATGATTCAAATTATCTTGGTGTGTTAAGGGATACTTTTAAATACGCTTGTGCTCAATTACATCTTTCTTAATAGAAAATGTGAATGTTAACAGGGAAGTGAATCACGTAATCGTCACTTTTTTGCCTCATAGAAAAGAGAATGATGTGTGATTAACTTTTAGTAGAAAATGCCTTTTTTGTTAATCTTTCCATTAGAAATAGCGAAAAAATTGTTTTTTTTTATGAAATTTTCCCACCGCACTTAAATGTTCATTGTGCCACATGCGACCCGAGAACCATGGATAGGACAGAGTTGCTTCATGGCAATTACCCCAGTCGTAGACATCTGCATGTGACGTGTGCACCCTGCATGGAAATTTCGTATACAGGAAGTGTGTCAGTCTGATGTGAATGCTAATATAATTAACTCCATTTGCATTATGCGTGGTACCGTGACTGATGACGCAAATGAAATATTTACGTGGAAAAGCAGGTGCAAGTGGAATTCCCTTTGTGGATACCTCTTTTTTGTGCGGGCTTCTGTGGAAGAAAGGGAATGAATGTTAACCCTAGATTACGCAGGCGTCGTCTGTCAGATGATGCAACTAGTGCCGAAAGCTTTTTTTTTTAAATTTGTTGCGTTAATTTGTTTTTTAATTTGTTGCGTCTACATCTTGACGCAACGCGTCTCCAAGCCCCCTTAAGGGGCGTTGAGTGCTTTGCACTAGGGAGTAATCGTCCATTAATGTGCTTTTTACTTTTAATATTGGCCAAGTCTCGTCACGTCGCAGTCAGTCAGTGCCTTTTATCCCTTCGGTCAGGGGCTCGACGACATTAGATCCCGGGGTTCCTGGGCGGTCACCCAACCACGAACCCGCGAGTCTCGAATGCGCTTAACCTTCGTGACTTCACGGAGCGTAATAAACGCATTCGACTAGCGCCGTCGGCAGCTTCCTCCACCCCCTTCCCGTTCTTCGTTTCTACAACTCTGTACACCTTCATTGCGTGACTAGCTAGTGAAGAAATAATCGTATCATTGCTGGCATGTCTATCTTCTGTACTGATTAAAGTGAATTCAACGACGTGTAACCGACATCGATACCACAAAAAGTGGCGTATGAATAGATATGAAATTTTTTAGAGGCTCTTCTTCAGGAATGTCCCAGTACCCTAGCAAAGTGTGGTAAAGATTAACACAACCAAAATGCGGAATATTAATAATTTTAATAATATGTTTGTAGATTCACCGCGACCATTTTTCGGCCCTCGCTTAGAGCACGTGGTTCCTAATGCATTCCGCCTGAGCCCAGTAGTGCTGCACAAAACTGGTACCTCATTTATTCGGTAGAGACACTAGCGGTGCACAAGAAAAATATTTAAAAAAATCATCTAATAGCAATGGGTTGTAAACTAAAATGAAAGAAGATTATAGTATTTTCTTAAAAATTGAAGCAATTACGTTAAAAATAATATTAAACTCCGAAGTTTATATAAAATTGATCTTTTCCCTCATTCGCAAGAATTGAATGTGAAGAAAGCCTGATCAACGCCGGGTATTTTGCTATTTTCCTATATACACCATTTTAACATGCGTCGTCCAGCCACTTTATCACGCTTTTATAGTTACAGTAGTGATATTGTTGGCGCTATATTAGCTAATATTGTTAATAATGAATACAAACGCCCTGTGTAGCAGCATTTAAGTTTTGGTCCGAACATTTAGCATTCACAATGGGACGATGGCGATCTTAACAAAGATCGCGTGATGAGGTACTTCTGCGGACGCTCCTCAAACGCCATGTGTGGGCAGCACCAAGCAAGTATCTACTGTGGGAGTCAAGTCACTTAAACGATACAACTATTCTGTTGAAGAAACTGCCGGCTGTTCTGATCGGTAGTTTTCCGTGGTTTCTCCGATCAACACCAGGCGAATGCCGGAGCAGTACCCTACCAAACGGGCCACGGACCGCGCGCGATCTTTCCTTCCTCTTCCTTGTCCTGTCCTCTCCCCGTTACACACACACACACACTTACTAACATGCACTACACTACCATATATTCCGGGAGACCGGTTTTTCCGGACCGGTCAGCGGGGAAAGATCCCCGCTGTCTCCCGAGAAAAACATGCACTACACTAACGGGACTATGACCAAAGCAGTTGACGCACCCGGAAACACGAAAAACCCAAACCGAACCAAACTTGAAGATACTGCTAAATATCGTTATTGCCATCTGACATACGACTACAGACCGTTCCATTTCTCAAAGCTACGTTCGTGTCATTGTGTACATCCAACCGACTGGCTTGTAAATAGAACATAAGTGGTTAAATTATCTACTCCGAGAGCAGTGATTTACTCCTCCGTCTCTTTTAGACAATATTTTCATTACTACATGCCAAGAAAACTTTGACACCATACTCCACTATGGTGAGATCAGATGATAAAACATACACAGAATGTTTCATGATTTAATAGAATCTATTTATTTGTGTTCATTGATTAGAAGCTGATAGTTACAATTTGAGTTTTTTTCCCTTTTCTGCAGATGAAATACTTGTGCAGTTATAGGATATTTCTTGATATATTATTTAAACCAGACAGAAAATATGAAACAAGACGTACAATGTACTTCAGTAAAGTGCATATTTACTTCAATTAGTTCTCCCACGAAGTAAGCTAGGTTATTAATTAGACTGTTGGTGATGTAGATACCTTAATTCGAAGTAAATAAACTGAGGTAGTCTGATATCAAATCTCTATTTCTGCGCAATCGAAAAGATCTTAAGCAGAAATAGAGATTTGATACCAGACAACCTCAGTTTATTTACTACTAAGCTAGGTTATATTTTGTTTGCACAAAAATATATCTTTTCATTCCAAGCATGCTTTTCCTGAACTTTATCAAGAAAATTTTGTTCAAGAAATGAAATATTGTTAATTTTAATTTCATATTAAAGTAGTAAAGTGCATATTTTATATTTTTAGGTCATAAATGTATATTTTAAAAAGTATTTTTCAAGTTTTTTTGGGGTATAAAAATCCTTTCCTAGTCATCAATATAGTAATCTCATATTTTATATCTACACACTATAGCATAAAAATATCTACTTAAATTTGTTTTATGGATGTCATGAACTTTGTGAAAACATACTTCAATCTTTTTGATGTTCTCTTGTTGAACTTAAGATCATCATGAAGAAAATTCACCACGCCCCTAAATTTTGTGACCATATTCCAAGTAAAAATTACTGCGTAAAACTCTGTTCTGAATAGAGGAGAGGAAAAGAAAGGTGCCAAGGACTGGCCATCGCCTACCTTGTTCAGAATTCAGCACCCCGACGCGCTAGTTTCTTAAACGTGGATTGGTCGTAAACAATTCATATGACTACATGTTTCGTGCCCCATTTCGTGGTATCTTTCATCTTCGAAGCTGTTATGTTATCCTCTATGCCTATCCATTAAGGTTTCCTGAACTCATTTCGATTCCAGGTAGGAATTTACTGTCTCGTGAAGTCAGAACACTACTGTTTTACGAGGTAGCAAAGAAACTCCACAAAACAAGTTACATTTTTATGACTATAATGATCGTGCCTTGACAAGTTATTAGGCTATCTGAAAGAGATATTATAATTTTCTGCGGACATAAATATGAAGTTAATAAAGGATTACACGATGTCGCAGCGATTCCTGTATCTGGGTTGCTAACGAGATCTAGTTTCAAGTTTTCAACTCCGTAGTATTGCCGACTGCCGGATCATTTTGGTTGGAATATTCCTAAATTAAACTTAAAAAGTTCTTTTTCTCATTTTTATCTTTCTCTCTTTATGAAAATACTTTCCCGCATCACTCATATGTTAAATGTCATATTTATCTGCTTTGTATTCAAAACTCAAAACAATTTATCTGCTTTGTGTGCACTTTATGACCTGTATCTATAGACGTTCACATGTGCTCTGAATTTGGAAAGGGACCTTATGGTCCTACGAAATAATATAATCCCATCTTTCGTGGCCTGACTGACTGGTGTAGGAAGTAGATATGTGAGGCGTGTATGTTGTGCACCTGGACTGCTCCATTCCTTTGTGCCCATCTGCAGGACGGTAAGTGTGGGGCAGGTATTGACAGGTCACGCACAGTACGGGCGTACGGGCTACTCCTGGTTTTATTTGATTGATTGATTTGTTAGTGTTTCCGGGCGCGTCAACTGCTTTGGTTATTAGTCCCGTTAGTGTACTGCAGGTTTTTTTCGGGAGATGGGGGTGATCTTCCCCCGCTGGATGGCAAGATTCGGCGCCGACTTACCTTCGGCCAGTGGAGTTTCCCCCTAACCAGGACTCTCCCACCAGCGGGGCACCGCCCCAGCCGGGACAAGCTCTGAGCTCCCGACCGGTCTCCCGGAACATGTGGTAGTGTAGTGAATGTTAATGTGTAAGGGAAGAGGAAGGACAGATCGCGCGCGGTCCGTTTGTTAGGGTACTGCTACTACGGCATTCGCCTGGTGTTGATCGGAGAAACCACGGAAAACTACCGATCAGAGCAGCCGGCCGCTAGAATTCTCTTCCAGACAGCGACTGAATTCGACCTAGCTGAAAAGCTAGTGTCGAAAATCCAGCCGCCGTCAGGACTCCAACCTAGGACCTCCCGGTCAGAGGCGCTGCAGTGACATCAGTTGATGCGCTCAGCTACCGCTCCCGGTGGCTACACCTGATGTTACTTAGGTTCTACCATATGTCGTCTTATTCCCAGCCTAGCCGATACGTACTCATGTACGCAGACTGTTCTTGTAAGCGTTGTTGTAGCAATAACACTGAGAAAAATCATGTAGACCAAGGTTTGAATGAATCTCAAGATTATTCTTGGGAAAAGATTTCTTTCCCAATTTTCTTGTTTTAGATTTCCTGATTTGAACATTTCAGAGTGGAAATCGTAAACGAGCCACCTAGGATTAACAGAGACAGTGACAGTGGCTATGACAGATTTATACTTTTTCATCAGGAGACACTCTAGAGTTAGCGTGGTGCATCTAACATTAATGGAGCGTCATTTATTCCGCAGACGTAGACATTAATTTCTTCTTACGCAATCAAGAAATTGTCTTCTTGTGTCAGAAGTGTGCTTTTTGCGTGGAATCTCTAGACCTCATGTTGATTACTTCAACACTACGACTCAAGGCCGTGGCACCAATTCCGCCCGTGAGGGAATTCAGAGGAAGTATGGTACCTGGCACCTCCCGAAGCTGCCAGTCTTTTGTAATCTCCGTTTTGGCTATCCGGAATATTTCAGCACGAGCCGCCACTCTCATTCGTTTCCCTTTTACGTGCAAAAGAGAAAAAGAAAGACACTTGCTTATTAACACACTATGAGCGAAACATGGTTTCTTGTGCTTGTTTTCCAAGTGCGAAACAGCTTTTTATTTTTTTTTTTTTTTCATTTCAACTAATAGTGTGTGAAACATTACGAAGCATATGCTAAAAGTATCTAACGTTTCGCAATTGTCATTCGACTTGACGTCTTTGTTTATTATTTATTATTAATAATTGTGTTATTAAACAACACAGATACGACATATTCTCCAACCCATTTATGTCTGTAAAAGTAATTTTACATAAGATTTCAGAAAATTTTCGCTCGCGTCGTGTTAAAAAGTAGTCCGCGAGGTGGTTCGCGTGATATTCGCTCGGGTGACAGACTCAATTTGTACGCGAATCACTTCTTTTTGCACATTTGTTACGTAATTTACTATTCCGGTTTGTCCTCACACAGTATCGTATTTTCTCACGCACTCGTCTTTTGAGACTCAGTTTTCTGATGACAAACGCGACTCGTGCGCGAATGACTTGTTTCGTGCACTTGTACGTAATTTACTATTCTGACTTGCCCTCATACAATATCGTAATATCACAGCCGTAGTACAGAGTTTGTGCACGCCATAGCGGACTACACTATCGATCTTCTGCGCAGGCGCACAAATGTGATGTGAAACTTGAACTGCGCATGCTTAGAAGATAGATACTGCTTTAACGTTCGAGAGTGCACAAACTCTCTACTCTTTAGTAGAGAGTTTGTGCACGCCATAGCGGACAACACTATCGATCTTCGGCGTATGTGCACAAAAGTGATGTGAAACTTGAACTGCGATTGTTCAGAAGATCGATAGTGCTTTAATGTTCGAGAGTGTACAAACTAGAAAGTTTGTGCACGCCTTAGGGTCCGCACTATCAATCTTCTGCGCATGCGCAGCTGCACAAAAGTGATGCGAAACTTAAACTGCGCATGCGCAGAAGATTGATCGTGCTTTAATGTTCGAGAGTGCTCAAACTCTCTACTGAGTAGAGAGTTTGAGCACGCCATAGCAGACATCACTATCGATCTTCTGCGCATGCGCACAAAAGTGATGTGAAACTTGAACTGCGATTGTTCAGAAGATCGATAGTGCTTTAATGTTTGAGAGTGTACAAACTAGAAAGTTTGTGCACGCCTTAGGGTCCGCACTATCAATCTTCTGCGCATGCGCAGCTGCACAAAAGTGATGCGAAACTTAAACTGCGCATGCGCAGAAGATTGATCGTGCTTTAATGTTCGAGAGTGCTCAAACTCTCTACTGAGTAGAGAGTTTGAGCACGCCATAGCAGACATCACTATCGATCTTCTGCGCATGCGCACAAAAGTGATGTGAAACTTGAACTGCGATTGTTCAGAAGATCGATAGTGCTTTAATGTTTGAGAGTGTACAAACTAGAAAGTTTGTGCACGCCTTAGGGTCCGCACTATCAATCTTCTGCGCATGCGCAGCTGCACAAAAGTGATGCGAAACTTAAACTGCGCATGCGCAGAAGATTGATCGTGCTTTAATGTTCGAGAGTGCTCAAACTCTCTACTGAGTAGAGAGTTTGAGCACGCCATAGCAGACATCACTATCGATCTTCTGCGCATGCGCACAAAAGTGATGTGAAACTTGAACTGCGATTGTTCAGAAGATCGATAGTGCTTTAACGTTCGAGAGACCACAAACTAGAGAGTTTGTGCACGCCTTAGCGGACCGCACTGTCGGTCTTTTGCGCTTGCGCAGATGCACAAAAGTGATGTGAAACTTAATCTGTGTATGGGCAGAAGATAGTTAGTGCTTTAACGTTCGAGCGTGCACAAACTAGAGAGTTTGTGCACGCCTTAGCGGACCGCACTATCAATCTTCTGCGCATGCAAAGATGCACAATAGTGATCCGCAACTTAAACTGCGCATGCGCAGAAGATCAACAGTGATATAACATTCGAGGGTGCACAAACTCGCTACTAGATAGTGGACTCTAGTGCATGGCGCATGCGCAGAAGATCGACAGTGCTTGCTATGGCACGCACAAACTCCCTAGACGCTCGATCATTGGCGGGAAGGGGAGACAAACGCCGCCACCACAGCCGCCTGCTGGCGACGACGGAGCGATGCCGTCGCTCTCAATGAGCCTAACGACACGTGGGCGGCGGCGCGGGCACACGTGCGCGCGGAGGACGGGCGGGCGGGCAGGCGGGCCGTGGGACCGCGACCCCGATCGCCCCCCCCCCCCTCCGCTGCCAGGGCGTGAACCGGCGCCCACGGCAGCGACATCTGGCTCCTCCGCTGAGGGCCGCTCTCAGTCACTCCGCATATACTCCTGACAAGTGGGGCTCAAAAGGGCTTCGCTCACGAAAATATATATATATATATATATATATATATATATATATATATATATATATGTATATATATATTTTACTGAAACGTTATTGCTTGTTGATGCCTTCGATACTGAGTTCCATGTACATTGCATGACTTACGAGAGGATTGTGGTTACGAGATAAATGTGAAAACAGTTCAATGGTGCTACATGTTCTCTTATGGTGGGAATTATGGGGCGGAAATATGAAAAGACTAACCGAGTCAAGTTAATAACTAGTTAATGAGTAAATCTGAAACATTAAACTTTCGTAAAATGTAAAATCATGAATGTATTACGGACGTTAACTGGTTCTAATGATTTCGAACGACAAAAAGCCCTAAGACCAAAAGACCTTCGGCTTTTTGTCGCCGCTCAACTAATCTCACTCCAGTGCCTCTTACCGGGAGGTCACAGTTCGAGTCTCGTCCATGGCAGGATTTTCGACACTGGCTTGTCAGCGAGGTCGAATTCAGCCTCTGTCTGGAGGAGAATTCTAGCGGCCGGCTGCTCTGATTGGTAGTTTTCTGAGGTTTCTCCGACCAAGACCAGGCGAATGCCGGAGCATTACTCTAACAAACGATATTTCCTTCCTCTTCCTTGCCCTATCCTCACCCCTGACTTACACACCCTTACACTAACATGCACTACACTATCACACATGCTGTGAGACCGGTCGGGTGCTTAGATCTCGTCGCGGTTGGGACGGTGCCCTGTTGATGGGAGACAACTGGTGAGGGAAAACACCGCTACCCGGCGATATGTGGGCGCCGGATATCGCCATCCAGTGGATACGAACACCGCCACCTCCAGAGGGGGGAAACATGGTTTACACTTACGGTACTAATAACCTTAACTGTTCACGCGCCTAGAGTCACTAACAATCAATCAATCAATCGCTTCGCTGAGCCGTGGGGTTCATTCACCCGGGTGCTGTGCTGTGAAGTGAACGCTCTGCCGGGCGGCTGGCGCTGGGAGTCGCTGGCGAGCGGTGATTAACCCTCTGCTTTGGCGCCTTGACAAATGGCCGCGCTGTCCCGTGGGCGGACACCAACGTAAGTAGCGCCCGGTCACCAATCTGGGCCGTGCGTCGTCCTCCCATCAGCGCAATGCCACCGCAAGGTTACTCAGGTTTAATGACACTCTCCACAGTACGCGGAGTAATGCCGGGATAGAGCGAGTGTTTATTAATTGCGATCGCGTCAACGGCTGAGGTTGTTAGTGCCGTAAGTGTAGTGCTTGACGTAACCAGGTGTTGTGTAACCAGTGTCGGTACCAAAGGTGGTGGTGTTCCTTTCCAAACGGAACGTGAGATGCGGCGCCGACCCGCGGGTTTTCCTCATCTAGTTGTTTCCTCCAGCGGTGCACCACCGCAGCTGGCAGCAGCTCTAAGCTTCGAACTTAAAGTGTGGATGTATAGATTGATTGATTACAATTATTCCGGGCGGGTCAGCGGCTAAGGTCGATAGGCCCATAAGGGTAGTGTTATGTTTTCGTGGAGAGGTGGCGATGATCTTCCTTCGCTGGCTGGTGTGATCCGACGCCGATCTACGTCGGCTTGCATGGTTTTTCCTAGCCAGGTATCTCCCACTATCAGAGCACCGCACCAGCCGGAACAAGCTCTAAGCTCCCGACCGCTCTCCCGGCATGTGTGGTTTAGTGTTTGCTAGTGCGTGTTAGTAAGGGATGAGTCTACGACAACGAAGAGGAAGGAAACTACGGAACTGAGTAGAGTAGCCGGCCACTAGAATTATCCTCCGGACAGCGACTGAACTCGACTTAGCTACGTTCCTAGAATCGAAAATCCTGCCACCATCTGGGCATCGAACTTAGGACCTTCCGGGCAGAGGCCCTGCAGTGATCAATAAATGCTCAGGGCATCACTTGTTGCCTTGAGCCACCTCTCCCGGTGTGGATAAATGGAAGGATGTGGAACTGCAAGCATGGAAGTGTAGTATGTAAAGTGTAAGGGGAGAGAAAGGGACACAGGATAAGTGAAGAGAGATCACGCACTCTTCGTAGCTCGCTTTTTAGACTGCTCCGGGATTCTCCTGGTATTAACCTGAGAATCCACAGAAAATTACAGTTGAGAGCAGAAGGTTGTAATTCTACTCAGTTGTGTAAATTATGTCGAAAATTCGCTACCATCGGGTCTCGAATCACCCGGAGCAACACCCAGGGCAGGCAGCAGTGTTGCCGCTGATCTAATTCAGCCGACATGAAGGCTGTGGCGGCAACCGCGTGAGGGTGCGTTCAGAATGGGTGAGTGTTCCGCCGAATTTACGTTCGAGAGAACACGGCCGGTTCTGACCGATTAAAAGAAATATTCTGGAGCGCAGTTCCGATTGTACTCCATCTGAAGACCAGTATCAAATAAATTTTAAAAAAAATTCGGCTGAAATGAGTTATTCAACATGCAAAAAATCAAACTTGTCTAGTTAGTTTGTGAACGAAAAGCAGTGGGAAAGACTTCCGATTCATGATACCACAAACAGGGCACCATCAGGACATTATGGCACGAAGCTTTGAAAGAAATGTGTGAAACTTGTAGTATATATATAACGTTTATTAATCCCATACTAGTAAAATTGTTTTTATGAATGGCCAATCTCGGGTCATTATGTTTGCTCTTCCACCTAACCGCGTAATTACCTAACCACATAATGAATATTTTTCTTTCACTGGCGCTCAGCATTACCAGTTCCGTGGACAAAACTATGTGAAAGCCAGCGGCGTGCGTATGGAGGGAAGCTCCAAAAGCAAGGCCCCGAGCAGACGTATGATTCGACTTGAAAATACCTGTGAAGTGTACAGAATAACGAGTACACACAATGTACTTAGATATTTAGTTATTTATTTAGTAAAAAAAAGTTAAAACTGTATGTGACGTATGGGGGAGAAAATCATCTATTAATAGTTGAAAGATGAAAAAAGTTTTAAATAAATTGATGATAATAATAATAATAAATAATAGTAATAATAGTAATATTTAAAAAAGCGCGAGATTAATATTTCAAAAAGTAGACATTTTCGTTCCCGAGGTAATGAAAACCTATTTGTAACGGTAAACGACCTGCATATTTGATTTTTCTGTATTACTAACAAAATAGAAACTCACCCTAAGCTCTACCACCAACACAAGCAGAAAGAGAGCTCAACAAAACTTGCGCGTAGTGAAGCTACGTTTACGTCCAGAAGCAAATCAAGGGGCCATATCAGCATTTGTTCAACGCCTCAGAGAAACTGGACAGAAACCTGATCAATATGGGGTAGATTATTTGTAATAGATTAATAATAGATTTATTGTAATTGAAGGTACAATTTTCCAACTATCCAAACTCATAAAGTCAACTTTGCCACTTGTCGCCAGAAAACCAGTAGAATACGCCAAGTCTACTTCATTCACCGTTACCCAGAGATGTCCCAAGTCCTATCCAAAATCACGGTACCTCCAATTAGAGCTGTCTGGGGGCGTAACTATCTCTGCGTTAACGACATCACTCAACGAGGCACGGACTATTTTATCAATTTTCCCTCCACAGTACTCCTCGGCAAGCGGGAATTTATTTTCTTAATTTGGTGTAGAGTATGCTGTTGCCTTGCGACTTAAGGGGGAAGATACGCCTTAAAACATTAAAAAAATTCGATTTTTGAAAACATACTTTTCATATGCAATAATTATTGAGGAATATTTTGGTGAAAAAAATATTTCGATATCTGCAATAATTTTCGAGTTATGATTTGAAAGGTATGTTGCTGCATGATGCATCTATTAGAGTAGTAAGGTAAGTAAAACTCATAAATCTAACTTCGTCGCTTGTTTTCCAGAATTACCGTTTTTAAGATCCGTTTTCCTCATAACAAAAACTAATCATTTTAAAGCTATGGAATTTTTAGGATGCATTTAACCAAGTATTGTCTACAAAACCATGCTAAATCATACACTTTAGATCGATAATTTTTGTGATACAAAATTATAAATCTGAAAAAACTATTAATAATCAATATATTAATTTTGGATTCAAATTAAAAATATTATTTATCTTGAGGTATAAATGAAATAGCGTGGTTTTGCACCTGTGAGTATTGCCAACAAATTAAACGAAGACATTTGTAAAAATTTTCAAAATTATTTTAGTTATCACGAAAACACTAAGTCAGTGCATAAAACACTGGTTGAATTTTGATTTTTCAAAAAAGATATTTTTTAAAAGTTAAAAGCAAATTTTTTCTTGCAGAAGAAAGATATTTCTGTGTATCAGTTCATTTTCACTACTGTGGAATATTATTTTAATGGAGAAAAATGTGGAAAAATAATAAAAAATTTACTGCTGTAAACTGTTATCTTCCCCCTTAAGCAGCTAAGAGGAGAGAGGATTTTCTTTAACACGCACGTAACTAGAGGCAGATTTTAATGAAATGTCTTTTTTTCCCTTTAGAACAATTAGAATTTTATGTTTTATGCTTTACTTTTTTCTTAATAAATGTTAAAAACAAAATACTATGAAGTATCGGGAGGTCTGGTCCACGCCTTGAAGATTGAATGAGTAGGTATTTCTGTTATTAAATATCGTTTTGTTTTATTCCTAGCCTTAGTTCAAGTTCACTATGAAGCATCATTGCAAATTAGTTGCAGCTAACGGCAGATCTGTGCAATATTAAACTCCCCACGCATTTACCCAAAAATCAAAACAGATAACTTATCATTTACATTATAGGAACAATGTCACCTACTTCTTGCAAAAACATACGAGTAGTTCCTGAATGGTTTAACCCCAAAACAGTGAAATTCAGCGAGTCCCATTTATTCTCTAATAATCCTCGTATCTGCTTGCGATATTCGCGTTGGCGAGATAACGGAAGTGTTTATGTCGTTGATAAGTTACAAAACTGGTTTGTTAATTCCAAGAGAGCTTGCTTGGTACTCGTACATAATCCGAAAGAGCACTGCTGTACGAACAGTGGTTTGGTTTAACGGGCATTGCCGAAACTGGAAATACACGCATGAGACCTGTCTAAACTGATCAGAATTTTTTTTATTTGGCGTGGAATGAAAATGCAGTGATATTCTTATATTTATTGGTTTATTCGTTAAATCACAAGTAAAATTAAAACTATTGTGCTTTCGACGATTTCCACATTTGCAATGCAACGAAATGTGCAGCATTTTCCTGTTTGTCTTCTTGTTTTTTTGCCTCACTTTTATCAGGGCTTTCTGAAAGCTTGATGTCGATGTTACAATTAGCTCATAAACCAAGTACTTTACGAGAGGATTTATCGGATTCATGAAGAGTTGACGTTCTGTCTCTTTAACTTTAATCTCCCTTCATTACATGACTCGCATGTAGGCAGAAAAGAAGCACGAGGGAGAATTCCAAACAGCAGAACTTGTCATTGTTTATGTTCTTCCTCGTTTAATTCTCATCCAAAGACAAGAAGCACTCCACGTTAATCTGAATGCTCAACAAGGCAGTGAAAAAGAGATACTGAAGTATGCTCTCTTGGAAGTTGAAAAATGTCGGGTAGATGTGTTCAACTTTAAATCAGAGTTTACGACGCTGTCGTTCTTAATATACGCCAAACCTACACTTCTATTTTGAAGTTTACATGTAGTGTTATTTAAAAACAGCTCCAATTCTCGTACTTTTTATTTTTCACGGTAATTTATTTTTCATTGGCAATAGAGGAGAGAAATCTTTCTGCTGCACAGAAAGGTAGGAAACAGAAAGAGAGAATGAGACACATATAGAGACTGAAAACAAGCACGTACCAATGGCAAAAAGATGCGACATGATAAACACTTCTCCTTTATGAAAACATTGCTTTATTTGGACACGCTTCTATGGCTAGGAATGTAGTACTCGGTATTGTTCTGTGAGCGAAAAGTGGAAACATTCTACTTCCCAACATTCAACTTTACCTACAAAATTGTTTGCGAGTATTAATCGTAGGAATATGGTGCAAAAAGTTTCGTCGTCGTTTGGAGATAAAAAAATATATCAGACCTAATCTCTCAAGGCGTTTAGTACAAAAATATTGAGTTAGTACAAAAAAAAACAACCTCAGAATTACAAAAATGCTGAACACATTTCATTCTGTCTGCAAAAATATTGAACACATTTTATTAATTTATGTACACAATTAAATTGTTCGAAGAGAGAAAAAAATCCTAGGAATTGAACATTTCAATGCAATCTTATCATCGCCAAGTTACCAAGAAAAAGTGATACAAGTTTGTTTCAGATTTGAAATTGCATTCTATTACTATACTAGTCACTTATGACTTGTATAGCTTATGTGACTTAAAATAATAATAATAATAATAATAATAATAATAATAATAATAATAATAATAAATTGTTGAAAATTAATACAAAATAATATACTTTAAAGAGTCGGTTGGGCAATTTTTACGGTGGTCCCTGTCCAATAGTTATCGTGAATTAATTTGAGATAATAAAAGATCCTTTGGTGTTAAAGTTGAAAACATGTGTTCCCTTTCTATCCAATTAGCGGTTTGTTGTACCACGCGCGCGCACGTGTCTTCCCGAGGTAATCAAGCCAGAAATTGATTCATTTTTGAAAGGATAGTCAAGCCCTTTTAACCAGCATAGCGATTAATCAAAACAATAGCTAGATAGAACTGGGGGTGAGTTACTATTTTGTTAGCAATGCAGAAAAATCATATCTGGAGTTCGTTTGCTGATGCAAATTATTTTCTAGAACTTGGGAACAAAAAATGTCTTGTTTTTCATATGTTGCTAATATCACCCTTTTTCAAATTTTATTATTATTATTATTATTATTATTATTATTATTATTATTATTATTATTATTATTTATTTATTTGTTCATCTTTCAACTATTTATGGTTAAAATGTTGAGAAGATATTTTGGGACTCAAGAAAACGTGTGCAGAATCTCTTCTCCCCCATACGTCACGTACAGTTTTTACTGTCTTTTGACTAAATAAATCAAAATCAAATAAATCAAATAAAAAGCGATTCACATCGCAAATCGTCGACATGCTTTTGGATTCGGCTGAACCGTCCCCTGCGCTGTGGATGCCGTAAAGTGATTTCCTGATTCACTGCTTCGCAGAGAACTGTCACGATTTCGTTTAGCTGGCACTGCGAGCCCTCGCCGCTGTTAGGTATTCGTGCACGCCAGTCGTGAAGCAAATATTCTCCTCTCTTTAACTCCGCGAGAACAACGACCTCAGGCGTATACATCTACACTCCGTCAGTGCGATCATAGGGTCTTCCCCAGTCACGTTTTAGCTCCTTGGTAACACAACCTATGTAATGAAGGATTCTTGACGAGGGTAAAGCAAACAGAGTCATGAAAGGTAATTGTTCTGTTGCTGACCTTGTGGAGTGCGACACCGTGATCTATTTCGGTGGAATATGACATCTAAAAATATTTGCTCGCTGCCTTTTCGTGGGAATTTAGTGAATACTCGTTACAGCTGGAAGATTGTCTCGCTCATACTTGCGTTTCTGAGGCGTTTTTCACTTGGTTACACACGGCGCATCTCAAATATTAGCATGGGTCATTGCGAAAAGCGAAGTCTCAATTGCAGATCCTTTACCAGGTGCTCGTTGCTCATCTTGTGAAAGGGAAAGCAATTATCGCGTTTTGCACAACTTGTGTACTCAGTTTCCCAGCATTGATGCAGCGATTTGGTTATTTTGGTGTGATTGAATGTCGGTTTGTTGTGATTTGTAAATTCTAATTCTGAGTGCAAAAATAAAATATTTTTCTCATTTGTTTTGTGCCTGCCGGTCAGTGTGTGCGCGACTCTCTCTCTCTCTCTCTCTCTCTCTCTCTCTCTCTCTCTCTCTCTCTCTCTTCATCATTTTTCTCTAATTATTTTGTGACCGACATATTCCTTTCCTATAATTCTTAAAAATACAATTTCGTCTCAGTTCCTCCCAATTATAATGGTACTCGTAATCAATACGAAATCTCTTGCTAGCTCTGCAAAGGAATGCTGCAGATAGTGATAACGGAATTGAATTTTTTTAGAGAGAACTTACTAAGTCGTTTCACAAGTTCAGATCCCCCAAGTAAAAACGAATTTGGTACGTAACTGCTCAGAACAATTAGAGACAACACTGAATGTCAAAAGAGAAAATACGTTTTAATTTCATATTAGGCGTAAATAGTATTGGTGCGTTTGTAAATTCTACTCTCACGTTCTCTCTTAAATTAATGAATTCAATTAAATACATATTACTAAAATTTTTGAGTTCTTCTTTGGCCCTATGATTCCGACTCAATTGGGGTTTTCATTGAGCTTGTATTGGTCCATTGAACAATTGCTTGGGTTGGAATCCCAATTGTAGCAAACTTACGGTTACTTTTAAATAGTTGCGTAGATTGAAAATAGTTTTTATTTGTTAAATTTTAAGGAGAGTAACACCGTCCATCGTGTGTTTGAAATTAATAATAAGTTACAAATCTGAAAGATTAAATAATATGTACCGTATGTCACAATTAAGAGAATTTTATATTTAAGACAAGAAGATTAGCAAATGAAATTCTGCAAATTTATGGCAGTTCCAGCTACATTGGGTAGCAGGTAAACTTGATCAAATGCTACAAAACATTGTAGCAGAATACAAATTTCTGTGAGGAGATACCGTCCATTAAGGGTCTAACTAAGGGTTAAAATTATTATTTATTTTTGTGTCTATAATTTTTCAGTATATCAGAATGTTTTGGATATAAATATATTGTATATAATAAAGGACCAGAAACATTCTGATATCTTACGAACGATGACTGACAAAATACTTTAAAAAATAGAAGCTAAAATTCAATACAAAATGCAATACTGATTATTATTAAATGTATAAACAGCTACAGATATTTTAAGACAATGAATTAATATTCCCACAACACATTCTTATTTACCACCTGTTAGAAGAACTAGTTGAGCGAGATGATGGCTGGGCCAGATGAAGGAACCACAATAGGAGCTGTTAATCTCAAAGAATGTCGGCGTGGCTAGCCCAATTCCTTAACTACGCCCTGGGAAGTGGCGGTGGTTAAGCAAATCGAGACACCGCGTTTTCCTGGTTGGGTGACCATCTGGGAACCTCGGGATCTAACGGCACCGAGACCTCAACCGAATGAATAAAAGGCAAAAACTGATACGATTAAGGGCTCCCACAGACCGGCGCGGTAGATCCGCAGCGGGTGCGACGCGGAAACTTCCGAGCTAGACGTGGCCGCGGAATTCGCGGGATAGTCCATACCGCAGCGTGAATTATGAGTCTGCGTTTGGTGACGGTTGGAAAGTTCGCTCGATTCAGAAGGGGGCGAAGACTCCCGAACAGGGGCGGACTTTCACGAAACTCGAGCGTAGTGGAAAAAACGCGTCCGACTGCGTTACAAATTTCGCTGCCGATTAAACGCTGCCAATCCGTTGCCGCGACGCTCGCCTACCGCGCACCTGGTCTGAACGTCCTCATAAGGCAACACGTGACGCGAAACTTCCGCTGCGGCCAATCCGCGTAGGCTACGGATCTTCCGCGTCGGTCTCTGGGAGCCTTAAAGGAGGATTAGTCGAAACGTTGGGCGCCAGTAGGTGGCCGTAATAGAGCGTTGTTACGAATTGTAACTGACCTTAAAAAAAGGAAGATGGAATGTACATTTGGCCAAAAGAAAAGTGCTAGCCACAAATCCACGTGCTTGACACGGTGATCCCGGACATGGTGGTTGTCCTACGACTCAGGCTGGCACGACGATGCCTCATTCTCCGCATCTCCGCCCCCGCCACACACCTTGTTTACGGTCACTCCACTCGTTTTATGGCCGGCGCTACCCGTGTTTCTTCTTCTATAAATTCTGCCCGCTCCCCGCCCGCTTGCCGCGTTGCTCTGTCTTCCTCCCTCGTTTAATTACCTGGCGGTATCGGGAGCGCCACATAAATTCCTGTATGATAGTAGCGGTCAGTGCTGCCTCGAAGAATTTGCTTCCGCGGAGGCGGTGACTGCTCCGGTCCTGATGCCGTCATCCACAGGGTGCCCCACAATCTGTGGCTCCCAGACTCACTGTTCCTCATTGATTTCGGGTTTCCGGGAACGTCAACTGCAATATTCATTAGTCCGTGAGTGTAGTGGATGTTTTTATCACGAGATCTTCCCTCCCTAGATGGAGAGATCTAGCGCCGACCTACTGTGGGCTTGCAGGGTTTCCACCAAGTAGTTATCTCCTTACGGGACACCGCCCCGGTCCGAACGAGCTCTTAGCTCCCGACGTGTCTTCCGGCATGTGTGGTAGTGTAGCGCATGTAAGTGTAAATGTGTTTGTAAGTATTGGGTGAGAATAGGACAAGGATGAGGAGCATCGCGCGCGGCCCGTTTGTTACTGTACTACTCTGGCATTTACTTGGTGTTGATCGCAGAAACCACGGAAAATCGGAGCTGCCGGCCGTTAGAATTCTCCAGGCAGCGGCTGAATTCGACGATATGTCGGCGATGGATCTTGCCATCTAGCGGGATAAGATCACCGCCACATTCAGAGGGGGGAAACGTGCAGTACACTTACGGGACTAATGACCTTAGTTGACGCGCCTAGAATCACTATCAATCAACCAGCCATGCAGCGAAGTTATGTCGCTGTCGATCAAAACGTTTGCAATACTGTAAAATAGGTATGTCGAGAAGACGTTCCTTGTATGTGGAGCAAAATGTGGACAACACGCGTTGTTTTCCGATTAGCGATACATTAGCGTGATCTTCTGTGAGTTCTTCCATTTGCTACAGGCAGTTTGGGCTCCGCCTTGCCAGCCACGTATACGAGGTACTGTCGGAATATGACATCAGATCAATACCCAACTCTAGAATGACAGTGAAGGACAGGATGGAAAAAGAAGGATCAGCTGCGATTCATGTTCCATGTTGTGAAGGTTCTGCCTCTACATCCGCCTGGAATTGATTGAAGAAAATTATCGGACTGAGCAACCGATCTCCCATGTTCTCACCCAGACTGTGTGGATATTCCTTTCTTCCTTTCTACCCGAAGCGTAGTGGTCTGCTAATCGTCCTTATTTGTACTTCCAAGCTAGTCTGTTATTGGAATAAAATGTGAAAAGGCAGCGCAAACCAAATTGACTGCAGAACTCCAAAACGTAGTTTCTCTTGCCTTCCGTTTCGATGAACGTAATTCATTAATTTGTCTGTTCAAAAATTCTGTGTCAAATCGAGGTATCCGATATCGTATTTGTTCTTAGGCCAAATTTCTAAATTCTATGATCTCAGATTAACTTTCTTATATTTCTGTGATTTTTCACCTACGTTATCGCCACTAATGAATGACTAACGATGTCTGTAAGAATAAGTTAATGAATAATTTGATTTTATTCCAGCTCAATCAAGTTTTAGATTTTCCCTGGTCTGTGTAGTTGAACAACAAGTATGGCAGAAAAATTCTTCTAGCAAAAATACTCAATCACAATTACTTTAATTTTTGTTTGGGATTAGCTTTAACTCTTTCATCTCCTGTTTTTCTCTCATTAATTATGTGGTGTAGAAATTCTATTTCCGTCTAAACCATTAAAATTCTTTTTTCTCTTGATATGTTATCTCAAGTCTCTATCTTCGATGTATTTTGTATTTCCTATATTACGAATCGCATAAATCCTCTTAAGTTGCTTCGTGAGATAAATCCCCAAAGGGGGCAAATGGAGAGATTTAATCTAAAAATTTCAGGAATTCCATATCAATTTGTATTCTTCCCTTGACTAAATTAAACGATCGTATTTTTTCTTATTTGGGTACGTTTTTCTTCTGAAACAATTCCTGTGTATTTTCTTACACAACAGCATAAAGCAACTTTTAACATATATTTCCAATAAATGTCACTTCTGGAATATAAAATCAGTTGACATGTTTTATCGTCGAAACGGTTTTCACATTTCACCTAAACTTTGGAACACGGTTCGCAAAGGCCTGACGATAAGAATTGTGCTTCATAAAATACTAGCTAATGATATTCCAGTTTGTTTTATCAGATCAATTAAATTTATTTACTTATATTGTTTTGTTCTTTTATGACTTCTTACATGTTATTTGGGTAATGTGGACTTGGTTTAATCAATCCAATGTGCATATGATGCATGGATAATGATTTGTCGTACTCTAAATCCGACGCTGACATTAAATCTAATCCCGAAAATTTCACTTGAAGCCACCACAATTTACGGCATTCGCGACTAATTCCGCTCGTATTTCTTAAAGTATCGTGTAAATCTTTCGCTTTATACCTCTTTTAGCGCCTAATTAAACCATTTCGATAGCCCAAGCGCCCAAATTCAAAGGATCTTTAAGAAATCCCATTTCCCGTGTCCCCAAAACGATTAACACATCTCCGGATATCCCCTCCAATACCACCCAACCACCCACAAATCGTCGCAACTTTATGAGTAACACGATCCAGCGAGTTCGCACTGCTTAATACTTTCGCCGGGCGTCCGTCGACTTTTTTACGATCGACCCTCCCCGGAGCCGTACTTAGCCGGTTGAGTTACGGCCTCCCTCCGCCAGGGGCGCCCCTGCAGCGGCGCCGTCGCGGCGTTCGTTCGTTTTACGCGTCGCCGCCATCTTTCTTCAGGGCGACGTGTCCGTGAAAGCGCCACTTGTTATGTAAACGAGGCGTTTCCGAGCGCCGGGCGCGCGCGCTCGGGTCGGGGTTTTAAATCTCGGCGGTCGCGGCCGGCCAATAAACAGCCCGCGCCGCCGCCTTGACCCACCAATCACCGCATTGAGCGGTTGGCGAAGTGGCGAGCGGGCGAAGGGATCGCTCCCGAAAAGCCGTGCGGAATGACGGGTGGGCTGGAAATGAGGCGATAAATTAACGGATAATCTGAACATAGTTGCTTTTATGTTGCGTGCTAAATTTCGAAACCTTCCTGTGTGCGTGTGCATGCGTGTGTGTGTGAGTGTGTGTGTGTGTGTGTGTGTGTGTGTGCTTGGTGATGGTAGCAGTAATAGTTCTACCAAGGAGAGAGAGAGAGAGGGAGAGGGAGAGATGGAGATTGAGAGTGAGATGGAGATGGGGAATGAGAGGGGGATGAGGATTGAGAGTGAGATGATGATGGGAAATGAGGGAGGGATGGACATGGGGAATGAGAGAGAGAGATGGGAATGGGGATTGAGATTGGGAGAAAGTTGGAGATGGGGTTTCACGGAGATGGAGATTGAGGGAGACTTAGTCGCAATGTACAGTATACTGTGTTTTATATGGTTTGAAGCGCATTTATCCCTGAATGGACAAGCAAGACATTTGATCTCGTTTATAACTAGATGTTAATTAATGCTGTCAGCCTGCTAGGCTTGAATTACTTTTGCATTGTGAAATTTGAAGACATGCCATTGGTTCTCCTCCGCAACTCATCTGCTCTTTTATGAGTGGTGTTGACATGTGTATAATGTGTGTTGCGCTTCGTGTGCCATTTTGAAGGAGTGATAACTTCTCGTCTTCACCAAAGCAAACTGTCTTCTTTTACCCTTTTAAGTGCTCCTCCAAAGCAATTACTTTCACGACGAATTTTTTGAGACAATGCTTTCTATATTTTTGATAGACTTTTAGTAGTGGGCGTATGCCTTCTGGGTTTCTTTTCGAACTACGAACTTTGTCACTTTTATCCAAAGACTGAAAAAAATAACCACGGATTTTTATTTGATCCTCTGCGATCTGCTATTTATTTGTAGTAAGGGAGTGGTTCAACTGATCCATGCCTCTTGTTTTCTATGGGCGCTGGTCGTGACACCACCACTTGATGGAGTTGTGATCAACACGGGAGTCGTTGGAAGCCGCTAAGGAGCTGCGATGGTCGTTCACTTCATAAAGAACGAGGCTTCTACAGGGGCGCAGAACACGTTGTAACGCGCTCGGCGACCCGTGTCGTGCATAGCACGGCCGCGTGCCATATCTCACGCGACTCGTGCCGTCGGGGAAGGCGCTAAAGACTTACATGATAGTCCGGAGAACACGTTACAGGCGCCGGGAAGCTGAAGTCCAGTTCACGCATGCGCTGACGTCAAAATTAATGGTTTGCGTGCGCGAAAACCGGAGAAAATCCGGTATCCTCGGATTCAGGAGAATCGGGAGCGGTTGCTTAGTGCATCAACTGATGTCACTGCAGCGCCTCTCACCGGGAGGTCCTAGGTTCGAGTCCTCACGGCGGCAGGATTTTCGACACTAGCTTTTCAGCTACGTCGAATTCAGTTGCTGTCTGGAGGAAAATTCTAGCGGCCGGCTGCTCTGATCGGTAGTTTTCCGTTTTCTCCGATCAACACCAGGCGAATGCCGGAGCAGTACCCTAACAAACAGGCCACGGACCGCGCGCGATCTTTCCTTCCTCTTCCTTGTCCTATCCTCTTCCCTTACACACTACCCTTACTACTTACCCTACCCTACTTACCACTCGCCTTACACTAACATGCACAACACTACCACATTTTTCGGGAGACCGGTCGGGAGCTTAGTGCCCCGCTGGAAGGAGAGTCCTGGTTCGGGGGAATCTCCACTAGCCGACGGTAGGTGGGCGCCGGATCTCGCCATCCAGCGGGAGAAGAACACCCCCATCTCCCGAGAAAAAACATGTACTACACTAACGGGACTAATGGCCAGAGCAGTTGACGCGACCGGAAACGTGAATAAATCAATCAATAAATCAATCAATCGGGTTCAGGATTTGGAAGGCAGTCCTAAATGAGGCGCTCAGGATAATAATGGTAGATGCAGTGCCAGATTACCGAACGGGCTGAGTAGGCCTGGGGGGCGCAATTTTTGGGAGCGGACAAATTTCAGCGGATGGAACATTTCATTAGGCGAACTTTTGAGTGTTTTTATAGAAATATTCCATTTTGTAACAAAAGACGATGTTAGTTAATGAAATATATATCCATTGATATATACAGATAAAATGAATACAAAAGTATCGTATATTTATTAAATCAATATCGTGGTGAGAATTATCTAACGTATACGTATAATCAGGGTTTCATTTTTGGCGGAACGCGACGGAACGGCGTTCCGATACCACGGCAATAATTTTTAAATTATAATATAAATATTCAACTATTTCTGTTAAATTAATCATTAATTTGGGGGCGCATTCCGGAATCTAAAATGTTATAAATAAAACACTGCATATAATCAATACATATTCAATATAATATATATTCAATACAAATAATATTGAATACGTATAATTATACGTATTCAGTATTTGCGTCGCTTACAAATGTTGTAAAACAATTTTTTTAATTTAAAATATTATAAATAGCTGTAATGTTTAAAAAAGCAAATTAAAATGGCGCTAAAACATTTGACAGCCTAGGGCACACATACGTCAATGTCAGGCACTGAGTGGTTCCCAACCGACGTCATATTTTCAGTAAGAAATATGATGGTAAACGCCTGCCATATACCTATCATATACTGAAATATCAAATGCATTGGGATATAGCAAATCTTCAAATTCCACCATCAAAAGTTTGTTCTCAAAACGAACTTCGGTTGGGATCTGCCATTATTATTCTTAGCGCCTCAAAGGGGATGATACATTTTCGTAAATATCTCTGTTTGCCTTTCTCGTTTTCTTCCCATCTTTATCTTTCTTTCTTTCCTTCTATCTTGCTGTCTATCTGTTGTGCTTTCTATCTCTTCCCCATCATACTGTCACTTTTTCTGTTTTGGAATAAATAAAAAAAAGGAAGATCACTGAGAATCATCGAACCATTCGTTCTTTCCTCAATCCGGTGTTGGGTGAACTATATAAATTGGAGATACCTCCTCTCCATCTCTTAGAATATGAAAATGAAAATAATTATCTCAATTGTAATAAAATTGGAATTAAGAGGTAATATTCCACACCAATATGTGAGATAGGTAGAGGACTTGATTTGTACTGATAAATGTGTGTGTGCATTATATATCACCCATCGGAAGTTTTGTCTTTCTTACCTTCGCACATAAATATACAAATTATTGAAAACTGTTGTAAATATATTTTTAGATTATGTGTCATTCATTCTAATGCGCATTTTCCTCTCTGTTGCAGGTGAGTGACTCAGACTGCACTCCACTGTTTTTGCGACTGGTTGCGTCATTCTGTGCATGTTTTTTCCCGCCGCAGGTAAGAAAGTGCATCTAGCGATGGTTTCTCGTTGCTTTAGCTGTTGTCCTTGCCGTCGTTCCACATGAAATGCAAACGAATTCGAATGAATTAAAGCTATTAAAGATGCTTGTTTTGTAGCAGATATTTCTTAATCACGACTATTATGCCACATTTGCAATAGTATCAGTTTACACTACTATGCAAGCGATGTAAAATCGATTGTGTGGGACGGTTTCGTGTCAATGAATGTGATGAAGTGGGGCGTGAAGGTCAGGAAATATAAACGTGAAACTAAGAACGTAGAAACTGATTTAACGTGAAGTGAAGGTGCAATTTCTTACTCCCATTCGCAACATGAGTAATATGGGTAATTTCGTTATGGTTCATCTCGATCCATAGTAGGTATCCTATAGCATAGGCGGTATTAGGTCATCACGACGATGTCGACGCCAATGACGACAAAGACGGAATAGTCGTAATGACATAGAAAATAATATATATGATAATGTTAAGTAATTCTTGCAGTTCAACAGGGGAAACATGCTGTCATTAAAAAAATATTCCTCTTAAAGATGATAATCTACGATGATGGGCTTAAGATTGATTCACATACTTAAAGGGCGCTTTTATAAGTTTTCTTTTTGCTTGCTTGGCCCAGCGTTACAATGCTTTTGTAACGAATGTGGTCACTGATTAAAATGCTATTTAAATCGATTGGCTCTGAATCTGTAGATAGACGCATGAACTTCTTGTTAGTGTCCGCCGCATTGTTTTATGTAGCTTCAAACTCATGTCACAAACAGGTAAAAATAGATCATTGGTTCTTCTATGTTTAAAGTCTGTTGATCAGTTCAGTTGATCTGCGTCCCTTGCTTGGTCTGGTTCAATCTTCAAAAGAGCGAATAATGTTTTTCTGTAAATGGTGACAAAAGATGAATAATAAATTTTGTAGCCAATGATCAATTTTTCTTCAAAATGAAAAATGTAGAATTTTGGGGACGATGAAATATTTTTTCACCTTCATTGTATATAAAAAGAAAATTACAAAATGTTAGTGACATCATTAAAACATGCAGTAAGAAACAATATCAAATAAATCACTGAGTCTCAAAATTATGATGAATTTTTCAAAATGCTTTTTAGCATACCTTGAGAGAAGGTTTTGTGGGCAACTTTCTACAAATTCAAAGTTTTAGCATAGGAAGGGCTGCATTAATGGACATTAGACATTAAATACAAAGGATTAATCGTGAGAAAATTGTGAATGAAAACTCGTGTATGACTCAAAAGATATTAGATGCAAGTAGTAAATCAGGAGGACCAAATTCCATTCCTGGTCGCGAAAACTTTTGCTTTGAACTATTTAAACGATTATTGGTTTTCTTCGCAAAAGAATTCATTATATCTGGAGTTAAGCTACCCTAATGGTTAATTCAGGTTACTTGCAAGGCTATTCATGTTTCGGTCTGTAACAAACTCAAACAAAAAAATCGGAACGTGCTAATAGAGTCGTCGGTTTTGCGTGAGTTGCCGTGTCTGTAGTCGTTTCCGAATGAACTACTTCGCGAATGGAGCGTATACTTGTAAGAACTGTTGCCCAATATCTTCTCACGACATCGAGGGTAATAGAATGGGTGTTTAACGGACGAGTAATTTGAATTTCTCGCTTTATTTGAAGTGAATAGTTTAATGTCTACGCTGTACTATATATGTGACTATATTTCTGGTCAACATGTTGTAAGCGCAAACCTCAGGGTCATTCAAGTTCGAATACTAGTGTTGATTCAGAAAGTGACTGATACTCTCCCAGTGGTAGTCCGAGAGGACAGAAAAAGCATTCAGAATTTGGAGATTTGAGTTTAAGAAATGAATTTTGAAAATTTTCTAAAACTTTTTATAATGAATTATTTTGAAAGCTTCATTTTTCGGAAATGGTATGGGAAGCTTAATTTCGAAGTTTAACATATTATTATTCGCCAACAGTGAATTAGTTTTCGGTGATGATTAGAAATACTGGAATGACAGTAAGAGGAAGTAGATGCAAAAACATGTCTTGGCTTTGTAGGGCATCACAGGCCTTTGGGATGCGTGGCGGTCTCTCTCTAGTAGTACTACAAACGTGAGATTTGAAGGAGATGGGACACTTATTTATTATTTTCCGGAAGGTAAGCGATTGAACTAATGCGTTTGGGTGACTATTTGTTTTTGTACTTGACTCTGTTTTTCAACCGACATTTATAGTTCCTTTTGTAAAATTACAAATATTCTAGAACGCCTTTGACATACGTATTTCATATGTTCAGTTTTCATTGTGATACTCTCTATTCCTCAAATTACTGTCTGGCATATTTTTATTATTAAAGTTGTTTTAGTTTGGCACTTTCGCCTGTTTAGTTTTCAAGCATGTACTCGAAAAAATGTAAACCTCTCGTACTGTTCTATTCTCTCATATACTTCTGCGCAAACTGCTTTACATTTCCTGAAGATGACTGACGTGTGTGTCACTTGTATAATATTTATATAAGAAAACATTTTCTTTGAATTTGTAGATGTTCCCCGTCTCATTTTCTTGTTAGAATTCGGAGCGTGCTGATCACAAAGCCAAACTACAAGAGCAGTTTATCTTGTTTTGGCGAACCAATTATTTGTAATGAATAATAATATAATTCCCGACCTGGATGGCCGAGGTGGCTAAGAGCGTGTACCGCCTCAGCGCTTCGGTCCGAAGGGTCGCGGGTTCGAGTCCTACCTCGTTTGTGCCTTGTCTCTCATGTACGTGATGTCGCGGAGGGTCTCGCGTTCTCCTGACCCTAGATAAGAGGAGCCAGCGAGTGTGTTGGTGTCCACTGTATGGTCGACTATGCCTCCCATCGGTACGTAAAGGGTAACCGGCTGTCGGCTGGATAAACGCATAGAAAGAAAAATACTATCTTTCCGTGCTGTGGTCCGGGTTTCTATTCTCGGTCGAGGCAAAAATAGAATTGTAGCTTTCCTTTAAAATCGTCCCAGTTTTTGTAGCTGTACGACGAAGAAAAGCTTAGTAAGGCGGATCTCGCTAGTTACTGTGAATAGAATACGTCATGTTCGTCTCATGTCGCTCTTAGCCCCAAGCATGGGAATTTAACTAGGCCCAGGAATGGGGAGACCGGTAGCTGGCCGGCGAAGTCGGACTACCGACCCAATAACGCCAAATACACACACACACACACACACACACACACACACACACACACACAGATATAGTATATATATATATATATATATATATATATATATATATATATATATATGTATATATATATATATATATTGTGAAACCCAATACATAAGTTTTTTTTCATACGAAAAACAATCGTAGAGAGCCAGGATTGCAATAAAATCGGAACCACACTAAACAAGCCGTTCACAGCTACCTCTGGGAATTCCCAACTCATCCAAGCGAATTTCTGAAACTGCTAAGTCCTCGCGTCCCTTAACGGACGGTGTCTCCGGCGCGCGGCGGGTCGTTCCACGCCATTACGCTCCCACGTCGTAAATAACGCGGCGGAGCGGACTCGTTCGCCGGGAACGGGTCCGGACCGGGTCGGGCCGCGCGGCGCGTGTGGGCAGAGCGTGTACCCGGGCGCGTAAAAGACGTCGTTGCCGCTTGCTCCGGCGAGCGGTTATTCGACGCGGAGCAATTAGAAATGTAACGCCGTGTTATGGTTTGGCACGCGTAGATAAACTTACGTTCTCAGTTGTTTCCTTACTTTTTTTTATTATTGCATTTGATTGATTGATTTTTTCGTGTTTCCGGGCGCGTCAACTGCTATGGTCATTAGTCCCGTTAGGGTAGTGCATGCTTTTTCTCGGGAGATGGCGGTGATATTCCCCCGCTGAATGGCGAGATCCGGCGCCGACCTACCGTCGGCTAGTGGGGTTTCCCCCTAACCAGGACTCTCCCACCAGCGGGGCACCGCCCCAGCCAGGACAAGCTTTAAGTTCCCGGCCGATCTCCCGGAATATGTGATAGTGTAGTGCATGTTAGTGTAAGTGTGTGTGTAAGGGGAGAGGATAAGACAAGGAAGAGGAAGGAAAGATCGCGCGCGGTCCGTGGCCCGTTTGTTAGGGTACTGCTCCGGCATTCGCCTGGTGTTGATCGGAGAAACCACGGATAACTACCGATCAGAGCAGCCGGCTACTAGAATTCTCCTCCAGATAGCGACTGAATTCGTCCTAGCTTGAAAGCTAGTGTCGAAAATCCTGCCGCCGTCAGGGCTCGAACCTAGGACCTCCCGGTCAGAGGCGCTGCAGTGTTTTATTATTGGATGTTGGAATACTATCGGCGGGCAAAATTTTCATGTTTAGTAATATAAGGGCTGAGACGTACGCACTGAAATTATGTATGGGGAGGGAACACGTTTTGGAACTGAAAAATTGAAATGCCCTGAAACTTCCATCTTTCGGTTTGAAACGCGGCTGTGATGGCTTCGGATATATAAAGGTTGAAGTGCAGTAGAACATCAGTATTTCAAACTTGATGGAGGAAAACTTTGTTATCAGTATATCGACGTAGAGAGGTTATTAGGTCTGGGAAAGAAAATGTAAAAATACTTTATTATTTTTCAATAATATATTTAATTTTAAATTCCAATGTTTTCCCATAATTAATTAGCATTAATTCAATTTGGTTAATTATAAAGTTGATGTAAACGGAGTCTTCCTATCTGAAACCTGAAGGAGGAAAACTTCGTGTTATCAAATTTATCGTTCCAACGGGATTATTGGGTCGGTCGGGGAAGGCGAATGAAAAAAAAACTTCAATGCTTCCCAACCAGCATATTATTTAATTTTACTGTACATACGTTGGTGCATATTTAATTAATGATGATGAATGAATCAATGCATAAACATTTGGTGTTTGTGTCGCCTAGGCGAAGAAGATGGCGTTGCCTTTCAGCGGTCAATCGACGCGAAGCAATCAAAGATATAACGCTGTGTCACGGTTTGGGCAGTACAAATAAATTGACATTCGCATTTGTTTTTTTTTAATTGTGTATATTACTGGACGTTTTGATACTTCCAGCGCCTGTCATTTTCTTACATTGGGATTTAAGTGCCGAGCTGGATCCACTGAAAGTTTGTGTTGGGAGGTAAGATTTAAGAACAGGGGAAAATTCTATATCTTGAATATTAAAGAGGAAAAGGTAGAATAATCTAATATTCCGACTTACTGAAGTGAATTTTATGTTTGCTGTTGTTTCATTCTTCCATCTTGAGAGAAAATCAAATTTGTGATATAAAGGGGCAGCCGAAGAGACGGCCACGAGGTGTCTTTCAAGATCAGATTATAATAAGTTAATGATAAACTAAAATAATTGTCTTTTTTGAAATGTGGATGTGCGCAGAGAGGACTAGTCGGTCTTGTACCATCCAAATCCCTCGAGGAGTGTTCGGATACGTACAGGATACCAAGACTTGCCAGAGGATCTGAGTGGCATGTAAGCCTCGAGGTGCTCGGACTTTGAAGTTTGTGGGCAGTAATTTATTTTTCTTTTCGAAAAGGTGCACTTCTTCTCTCCAGGTTTTCGTCTACTCGCACTCCAGATCTTTCACTACAAAAACCAGTAACTAGCCCGAAACTCGCCAGGCTTCACACATCTACATTTCTTGAAGCATCCTATTTCTGTATCGTGGAATTTGGGCCACCTCTAATTCCGTTGTGTGACTTTCATGCGAAGGTTAACATGATGTTTAGTATTTCTATGGGAATTTGCAGTTCGCTTCATCTATTTACAAATCATACCTATCTAAATACCTATATTTAGTACTATCGCAACCTCTCTCTAGGACAGGGATTCCCAATCTCATTTTTCATCAAAGACAAGGTAGTGTAGTGCATGTTGGTGTAAGTGTGTGGCTAGGACAAGGAAGAGGAAGGAAAGATCACGCGCGGTCCGTGGCCCGTTTGTTACGGTACTGCTCTGGCATTCGTCTGCCGTTGATCGGAGAAACCACGGAAAACTACGGATCAGAGCAGCCGGCCTCTAGGATTCTCCTCCAGACAGCGACTGAATTCGACATAGCTGACATGCTAATGTCGAAAATCCTACCACCGTCGAGACTCGAACCTTGGACTTCCCGGTCAGAGGCACTGCTGTGACATCAGTTAATGCCCTGAGCCGTCTCTCCCGGTTTGCAAGACGCTCCGTGTTAACACTTCTAACAGCAATGTCAGATGCACCGGTTTCATTAGTACACGTAACGGGAAAGATTGATGAGCACAAGAGCATTTAGCATTTTGAGTGTTATTTGGCAATTAAACGGTTTTCACCTAGACCAGTTTCATTTCATTTATCAGTTTACTGAAGCAAACGAATGAATTTTCAGTGTTTAAAAGGACAATTAATTACTTAATATATTGGCAACTGTCGCCGATTAGGAGAGAACGACATAATTAGGCTGAGAGGGTCACATTATTTTGTGAAACGAAGAAACTTGTTATGCCAATAATTTTACTCTAGTTTTGCCGTAAAACGAAGTAACCCAATTGGGAAATATTTGTGTGCTCTAAATGGAAGGTTAGTCGTTTAATTTACACTTAAATAGTTTTCAAAACCTAGTTGGCAGGAACCTGTTTATATATTAGGTGTTTTTATCATCAATACTTAGGTGTGATACATGGAATCACATATGATTTCAGTCTTTCTCGGATTCATTAAAAGCACAGGTATTTAATATTATAAATCTTCACCTTTAATTTTTGTTTTCGTTGTTGTTCGGTACAGGCTTAAAAGCAAGTTGAGAGCACAAATGTTAAGGAGATAAATCTCGACTTCGATTTCGATTCTGGTAAAACATTCAATATCTACGGTGATTTCAATGTATACTAATTGATTATCGATTTCTCATGTATATTTGTCGGTTTCTCTTCTAATTGTATGGGTATTCCATTTGTACAAGTTAATTATCACCCCTAAGATGTCAAATTATTTTTTAATTGTGAGTTACAGTCTCTTTAACTAGTATCTTACGAAGCCCATTCACACTGCATACGTGGCAGTTTTCCACGTTAGTGTGCGTGTCTCATATTGGATCATAGACGCCCGGTTTTTCTCATCCGGTTTCACCGTTTCTTGTGTTTTCATATCAAAGGTCGTCAGACTGTTCCTCTCTCCTCCCGGCCCATCCATTGCTCGGTTTGGTTCGGATCGCTTTTTGTTTGGAGGAGGGCGGTCTATATCTACCCTGAAGAAGTCCGAACTCGGAACAGGATTACATGTACAGAATTTCGGGTTAATTGTAACTACATTTCCTGGGGGAAATTAGAGGACGACGGATTTCGTCGGTGACATGGACCTGTCGGGTTGAGGCCATGGGATTTCCTTAAAGGGTGAAATGAAAAGGGCAAATTACCCTATAATTGTTTAGTTAATGTCGGTCTCTTGATGGGTTGCTCTTCACCAGGTCCGATGGGTAGCGGATAGCGCGCGGGATCTTCACTTAGGGGTACAAGATTTCAGATCTCGCTTATTGTGGAATTTGTGGGGAGCAAAACGGGTTTTCTCGGAATTCTCCTGTTTCTTTGTCCTTACATTAAACAATTTTTTCAATACCAATCACCCCATTTTCATCGTTCTTCTACTTCTCTCCCTCTATGTGTCTGCACGTCTGTCTCCTTCCCTGCGATGGATCTACAGTAAAGTTCGTTTCTTGATTTGCTCTCCAGTTCTAACGAAGTTTTTTGTGGTCATGGGAAATGGGCTGTTATGTGGGTATGGATCAGTTTATTCTCCGGTTCTGAGGGTGGCATAGTGTTCAAGACGGGAAGGAAGGATCTCACACACTCCACGACCGGTCCTTTGATGAAATCCTACTACTTCGGTTTGTAATTTACGGGATAAAGTCACGCAATCGATAGAATCCACGGCAGCATAGATGAAGAATTCTCATCTCGTCGGCATTGTACCTGAAAAACTCTTTCCACTAAGAAGACTAATTCTACCTAGTTACTTACTTCGACAACTAGGGAATAGGGTGTACTGCTCATCTGCAGACCTTCAGACTTCACTGAATCGCCTCGTCAGTTGAGCCTCAGGGACAGAGAATTCTACTAAATGTGGCGGCCGTGACCTTCCATCCGAAGACCTCGAATCCGCCGAGTCGAATTCAACCACTGCGTGGAGAGGAAGAATTTTCGTGACCGTGTGCTCTGATTAGTATTTTCCATGGTGTCTCCTGTGATTTTTTTCGCGCAATTTTTTCTTCCTCATCCTTGCCCATTCCTGTCTCCTTACTCTCTCACACACACATAGATGTTCTGCACTGGTGCACATGTTGGGAAACAACAGAAGCTTAAGAGTTTTCCCAGCTGGGGCGGTTCCTCATTAGAACGGGGGAGCCTAAAGGGGAAACCATGCAATTCGTGTAGGTCTGTACCGAATCGCACTTCCAACGCGAAAGACCACCGGTGCCTTACGATATAAAACATTCTTTACCCATACTGTATTGGTGGTCTAAATAGTTGACACGTCCTGAAACAATACTCTCTTAAGCTATTTACTTGGGCGTGGACAATCCACTTCCTTCGGGAATAGGATCTACTACTCATCAATTTACTACAGACTTCACGCTTCGCTATGCATCAACTGATGTCACTGCAATGCCTCTGACCGGGAGATTCTTGGTTCGAGTCCCGACGGTGGCAGGATTTTCGACATTAGCTAGGTAGCTAGTTCAAATTCATTTGCTGTCTGGAGAAGAATTCTAGCGGCTGGCTTTCCGCGATTGCTCCGATCAACACCAGGCGAATGCCGTAGCAGTACCCTAACGAACAGCAACTTCCTTCCTCTTCGTTGTCCTATCCTCTCCCCTTACACACACACACACACACACACACACACACACACACACACACACACACACACACACACACACACACACACACAAACTCACACCCTAACATGCACTACACTATCACATATTCCGGGAGACCGGTCGGGAGCTTAGAGCTTGTCCCGGCTGGGGCGGTGCCCCGCTGGTGGGAGAGTTCTGGTTAGGGGGAATCCCCGCTACCCGACGGTAGGTCGGCCCCGGATCTCGCCATCCAGCGGGGGGAAGATCACCGCCATCTCCCGAGGAAAAACATGCAATACACTAATGGCACTAATGGGACTAATAATCTAATCTGTTGACGCTCCCGGAATCACCAACCAACCAACCAGTTGTTCGCTCATCGGGAGACCTCGTGAGTCGGACGAGGCTCGTGTGGACCTCTCCCTTGGGAGGGGCCTCCCCGAGTCGCAATTCCCGATGGATCGCGCGAGGCAATCGATAAATCGCGGTTGACGTTGGCTGTCGCGACGCGTCCCGCCAATTGGGCGTCCGCGGGCGGCGCGGGCAGCCGTTGGTGGCGGCGACTCCCGCCGGCGACTGGCACCGCCTAGCACTGCGCAGCACCGCACCACACGTGGACGCGGCCGCCTCCGCTCTGCTGGTAGGTAAATGCTTTTTGTCCTCGGTGATATGTTCTCTAATTTTTACTTTCGCGCGCCTAAGAAGGAATTATTTAAGAAGAGCGCTGGGCGAAAAAAGCGGTGAATTTTTGGGGCCGAAAAACTCGTTTTTACACAGCTAGGCAACCGAAAAGTGGATAAATCCAGTTGCTAAATTTAGAAAAAAAAATTCTCTAACTCGTGGTGTAGCCAGAATTCATGTTTTGTGGGTTCTTGATACTGAAAAATCGATTGACGGCAAAACGTCTGTGTTCCCGTCCGTTTGAGTCACTCTAGTGAACCGTTTATCTGATTTTCTTCAAAATTGATATTCCTCATTCGATCTGGCTGATGTCGTGGCTTTTTGAATTTGAAGGCGATATTTTGATTTTGCGGAACTTTACACGAAGCTCCTGGTAAATTTTTCAAATTTTGAAAGCAATGACTCCATTTATTTTGATTAAATTATGTTGTTGGATAGTCTGAAGGACGTTTATGAAAGTGGTGCAGGTCTCAAGTCGGTTAAAAACCCTGATTTTTCGATAATTGAAAAAAAACATTTTTTCGGCAACTTCCTAAAATTACAAATATGAAAATACAATTGTTTTACCACCACTAGTTTTTAAATAAAATGTTTCATAAAACAAATGTTATAAATTACCACTTGCACACGGGGATATTTTCTGGAAATTTTGTTTAGAATTAAATATTTTATAAAATGTAAATTTTCTAAAATCTACCTTACACGCGGCAAAATTTGGAGTTCTATATAAAATGAAATCTAACATGTTTTCATCAAATAATTTTACGCACGAACCAATTACCATGCACCAATGACGAGAACAACGCAACTGGTGAGAGAACCGCGACTCTCAAACGGTGACAAACTCCGCCATTTTGAAAATATTCCGTAGATTGTTACTCAACTCCGGACGTTTTAATATTAACTGAAATGCTCACTACACACTTTTTTATCTTTGAGTCACAATCACTGTTTAGTAACACCGCTTTTGTTGTTTTTTTCTTATACTTACCTTTGAGGCCGTACCAGTAATGGTTAGGTTTATTCTCATCTTAGTATTTTTATAAAATATTTCAATCTATGGTGGTCGGCCAAGCAAGATTACAAAAGCTTGAATACAGCACCTTTGTTTCATGAAAAGTTACGTTTTTAACATCTTATAAAACATCCCACCGTGTAATATATACATTTGAGTAAGTATTTTATGTACCCTAGATGCAAGCACGTGAACAGTATCGCTAGAAGTGTGATGGGCCTTTTTGCGCAGTTTTCGTTCTATGACGAGGATGATTGAAGTAGATTCGAACGGTGAGGCCCGTGTGCGTTGCTAAGAAAGAATTTCCACTTCAGTTCGTAACAAATTCTATCTGTCGTGTCCATGCAACTTAAATCGTTCACTATGCGTGTCACATGATTTGACTCGATAATTATTGTGGTGGGGAATCGCTTTCCAATGTGTGTCTGTTGTAACTGGGTTCGCGCATGCCTGGAGGACGTTAATGTGGGGTTCATATCGAATTCGATGTATTACTTTATGTTGGAGAAACTCTTATTTTTGACGTAAGAACGCTTTTTGCAAAATAATTCAAATTTGTCATCGGATCTCTGAGAGCGAGATTCGTTACGATACGATGAACTGAAGATAATTGTTTTACAATGACAGTTTTACAATGAACACATCACTGTTGCCAAGATTACTTCTTTCTACTTTTATATCTTTTTACTTTTCGTTTTTCCTTTATTGCTTTGACCATGTTGTCTGCAACCTCGGGTCTGGACCAGTGGAGATGAAATTTCCTCGAAACTCGTCGTAATTTTTGTTGCAAAATTTTTTTAATAAAATAAAACGTTTTTTATATAATTGTGGAAGACATGAATTCATTCATCTTCTACAATTAGTACAACGAGATGTCTCTCATCTCAGCTACAACTACTAGGATCCGATAAGACCTGACGTTGCAAAATCGTACGTGCATTTCCGTCAGAGAAGAAGATTTAGCCGTCCCGTTGTGGTACATCTTACGATGCACAAAGGTGATGTCTTTTTAAGTTTATGTCAGAGATAAATAACAATTAGTAAGAACACAAAATTTTCTTTTATTTAAGACAATCAAAGGTAATTGATAAGAAAGTCTTTATTCATATTCATGGGACAATCTTTTGATTTTAAGATTTATATCTGGTAAATAAATAACAATCTTTTAAAAATTAGCCAACGTTTCGACTTTTATTAAACCTTCCTCAGGGTTACTACAAACGATTACTATAACGACCAATTTTACACATAAAAGGATGTTTCGTCTGCATACTTTCTGCATCATGCTTCCCTCGCACGCGATCTCCAAACAATGCACCTTTGATGTCGTAAACTAAATAAGATAATCGTCTTTACACGTCAAGAAAATCAGTACGTGTTACGATACATATTGGCAGAGGTCGACAAATCGACCTTACGAAGGAGATACCTTCCCCATCGTAAAGCAATAACCCTGGGGAAACAGTGAAGGTGGAGAGCTTAGCGTGGACCAATGACGGAGCTTGCCAATTTTGGGCCCGGGGCAATGCTGAAACGTAGTACCCCCAGTAAAAAATTAAGTGTGTAAGTGAAATCAAGAAACCATATGAGTTATTTGATTTATTTCAACAAATAAAAATTACAACGATTAAGCTGGAAAGGTTTTTGGAAATATATTTTAAATAATACTTTTAAGTAAAAGTACACAGTGATCAAATAATACAATTTCCAAGGTGAGCTTATAATACTAACAATTGTATTGTGTTCAAAAAGCGTTTAATAACATCACTTGTTAAATACATGAAATAATAAATATGAATTTCACTAGAACCTATTTTAATGTTAGCGCCATTTGATTCATTGAGAAATTACTATAATTAACTATTAACGATAAAAATGTAATTGAAAATGTTCTGAAATACCAGACTATTGTACCGCACATTATATCGTATAAAATATCGTAAAATTTCTTTTTCAATTTTTGACTATTTTTTTCGCATTAGTCCCATCAACGGGCCACTTGACTTGTAACGCCCTGGTCCGTACGTAGCGTCGGCACTGGCAGCAACGAAAATTTCAGCATCTATCAGAGGATAATCTATTTTATCGTAGAGCAGCGTTTTACAAGCTTCACACTCTCCACAAATCTTTTATAATTTCAACATGACGCGATTTTCAAATTTGTTTTTGCAAAAATAATATCATGGGTAAAGAAAACCCCTCGTCATCGGTCCGAAAGTAAATTTGATTCAACTTGACACTTTTTTTAAACTCATTGAAGTTCGCTTTTCTACTACTAAGGTCATATAGCGATCACAGGAAGTAACATTGGGGATAACAGTGTACGGACACACACAAAACATCCGTGCCTTAGGCGGGTTTCCAACCCGCGTCTCTTCACAAGGCAGCTACGATTGTTCAGCTTTAGCGACTTCAGCTATTCAGGCCGGCTAATGGCGTAAATTTATCGTTGAAATGTTTGAATTTTCGAAAATTGCAAAAGTGGAAAGTGTTTTTGACGTCTTCCTACAACTATAATAATGAAAAAAGAGATTTGTCATGTACAACTTTTCCAAAAAATCGTGTGAAATGTAGGTAATTTTGAAAACTTATTTTCTCGAAAACTGTTTCAATTTTGTCTTTGAATTTTCCTCAAATGTAGCAATGGACAGTAAAAAAGTTGTGTAGGTTCCATTTTCGGCATAATCGCTGTATTGTCGAAAATTAAAAAAATAATTCCAAAAATTCAATGTTGAAGTAGGTTTTTTTTCTTAAACGAAAACTGTTTGAAAACATTAGATCCTTAGATCAGATCATGTACAGTTTTTTTAAAAGAGGTTTAGTTTACTACTAATCCAATAAGATAATCCAATTGCTCAAAAACGCCCCAAATTTTTTCTGTAACTTTTTTTTCTCGGATAGAGTAAAGGATACTTAAGAACGGCATAGGTCTTGTATTCGTTGAACTTTGAATTTTCGAGGTTCACAAAAGTTAGAGGTAATGAGAAAAAGTATGTACAGATGTAGCTGTAGTTTAAAGTTGTATCGGAACATAATTTTCCGAAGTATTTGCCTTTACTTTCGATTCTGTTTTGTATACAGTGTAATAAAACCAGCTAATTTTCTTTATAATGCTCTTCGCGGGAAAATTTTACCGATTTCAAGTGGAGTGCATGAAGACATATATGACAAGTTTCTGAAGTACGAGATCGGATAACTACTTTATTTATTGTTACTTATTTAAGGTCGCCTTTCAACCACTAAAGACATACAGCGATCTGAGGAAATATTTTTGGAGTTAACGGAAACGGTAGACGGACACTCACAAACATCCATGCCCTGGCTGGATTCGAACCCGCGATCATTCAGGCATGGGGCAGTTTCGGTTCTTCAGCCTTATCGACCTCGGCTATCCAAGCCGGCTAAAGGGAACTATATTATTAATCAAAATTCCATAAACATAAATATCGTCTATGAAATGACACTTTATTTCACACAAAACAATAAATGGGCAGGTATATTGCATACTTCAGTATTATTTGCTTGACGGGCGTTGAATGAAAAGGGATATATATTTTTTTAAATGGCCGTAATAGCACTCTCTTGAGAGACGTTATATAAATTGCCAACGTCTTGACTTAATTAGTACCATGTGTTAACCACACTGTGCTATTTAGGGCGGGGTTTTATTCACCGCTCTACAATAGGTAGTTGAGTTAATGGTATGTTGGTGCATTGTCTTCCCGTTCGTGATGTCATTGTCTTTGACGTCACGACGGCGGCAAACGTCAATTGCAAATCAGTACTAAATCCAATTATAAGCCTGTACTGTGGACTTCAGTCGATCATTCTATCCGCAGATGACATGGTCTTACCCTCAATGGCACCTCTGAACTACATCAAAGATCCAGACATGTTAAACAATGAACGCCGCATTTGTCTGCGGACAATGAATAAATAATGCTTGCCAATGAAATGCGCTGTCGACTTGGAAATATCAATCCTGGTTTATTAATAGCTGACGAAGGAGGTTAAAATGCGTACAAACATTGTCATTGCAAGACTTTGCGATGTTCATACTGAGGTTTAGTGCTGGTGTTTTGCGTCTACGCTACAGACACATAACTCTAGATTTGTAAAGTTTGTGACTCAATTTTTCATCTGACTGGTTCCTTTTGCTTTACAATAGAGATTCAACTCAATGGTATAAAACTCTTGATTTATTTTTGCTGTCAGAGCGTTGAAATTTGTACATGCTTTTCCCCCGATGTGATATCCAAAGTTTACTTTATATATAGGCGACCTCTAAGAGCTCTACTCGCATTAAAAGGAGATTCCCTCTGCAGTAGAAAACACATCATAGAACCATCGAGGGGCGAAAACGAAACTCTTATATCTTTTTAAAATAATTACACTGAGGAACACCTCCGTGTCTACAATTGAGATGCACCTTATAGAGAATTTATGCTTTGACGAACAAAAGAAAGGTGTGGGTCAATGGAGGGAACGTTATTCTCAAGAATATGATGAATGATGCAAGAGCGTGACATTATAGACTCCATGTAGGCATGAATTATTATTACTATATAATTAACATATTTAGATATGTATTTTTCTAGAGATTTTAACATATATATCGGAATGAATATGTAAGAAATTTGCAGTCTTGCAGGGACAATGGTCCTCTTGGAATTAAATAAATTTCAAAAGCGGGATCTATCTATATTACTCATTTTAAATGCGCGCAGAATTGAAAGAAACTATGCCCCCTCCAAACATGAACGAAGTGTCTTTGGTTTCGATAGATATCCAGAAACTCGGGAAAAATACAAACACAATGAAACAGTTTCGATTGCAACTAAAAAATGCAAATACTTGGTTGTGTTACTCCACCCATTCTCATACTGCGCAAATCGGCTAAACTATCATATTGCTTGCACAAGAACAGACGTCATGCAACATCAAGACTGCAAGGAAGTGGTCACCCGCTATTAAATGTTTATTTAAGTGAAGCGTTGTGAAACAGCAACTTTTTTCATACGCGTTCTTGATATATAAAGAAACAAACGATTTTGTCGAGAATCATTTTCGTTTAAATATTTAACAAAAATAGTCTTTACGAATACGTGGACTTTTTTTGTGTGCTACGTTTTGGAGAACCATTTTGTGTGCGTTTTGTTCATCAGCATTTGGCAGCACCGAATTAAGAAGCAGACTACAGTAGCTCAAGTTTGAAATCTCCCTTTTGGGAGGAGCTTATTTTCGCGGGCTTCCCCCACCCCTACTACAGGGGCAGCTTGTTGTACTGTAATCGTTTTTATTACTAGTAATCAATTTGTTACTAGCATTTCAGCTAGGTCGAATTCAGTCGTTGTCTGGAGGAGAATTCTAGTGGTCGGCTGCTCTGATCGGTAGTTTTCCGTGGTCCCTCCGATCAATACCAGGTGAATGCCGAAGCAGTACCCCAAAAAACGGGCCACGAACCGCGCGCGATCTTTCCTTCCTCTTTCTTGTCCTATCCTCACTCCTTACACACACTAACACGCACTACACTACCACACATGTCGGGAGACAGGTCGGGGGCTTAGAACTTGACTCGGCCGGGGCGGTGCCCCGCTGGTGGGAGATACATGGTTGGGGAAACGTCGTTAGTCGACGGTAGGTCGGTGCCGGATCTGACCATCCAGCCGGGGAAGACCACCGTCACCTCGCGAGTAAAAAACACGCTTTACACGTACGGAACTAATGACCATAGTAGTTGACACGCCCGGAATCTCAATAAATCAATCGATGTGTCTCTATCGTTACGTTGGAGATGGCGCATTCCTGCAGACCATTAAGTGATTTCATATTCAATTTGCTACTTCTCATCGTGAATACATATTCTGGACGTAAGAACGCTTTTTAACTCTTGCAAAGAAGGCTACTTCTATGTATTTTTATATTTTTTTAATTTTCTTTTTCCTGATATCTTGATGTTGCAAAATCGTACGCGCGTTTCCGTCTGAAAAGTAAAGTAAGGCGCCCAATTGGGGCACAACTTACGATGCATAAATGTATTGTATTATTGAGTTTAGGTAAGAAATAAATAGCAATCCATAGAAACACAAAAGAATCATTTTATTTAAGACAATTAATGGTATTTGAGAAAAAAATCTTTATTCATTTATTGACATGTTACAGTCACTTGACTTGAAGATTTATCTGTGATAAATAAATAAAATCTTTTAAAAAATTACCAAGGTTTCGGTTTTTAATAAGCTTTCCTCAGGGATACAACAACAATTACAATAATTCTATTATTTGGTTACCAACATTTTAGTATTATGTAAAAATTATTATCGACCGTAAAGAATAAAATTGACAATAAAGAACATCGTGTTTAGCTCTCGATTTCGTGTTTCACTGTCGATTCAGACAATGACACGCCCGGCGATGACATCCATCCATAACATGAGCAGCTCTCAAACTTCCTTGGATCGCACAGGCGAAATGTGCAGCGTGATACAAAGGATGACGCAAAACAACGCAATTGCTGTGGATTGCTGCTACTCTACAACATGCTTAAACCCGTTTATTAAAAAAAAATTAAAAAATCAAAAAATCGATGTGTTTGCATCAAAATATCGATGTGAAGAAAACATCGAAAGCAAAATATCGATGTTAATACATCGATGTTTTTTTGCCGTCCCTAGTTGCCACGCGACCGGTCGCAGGTGGCTACGCTCTCCGCGTCCAAGATTCGCAGGCGGCCTTGCTCGTGTGTGAGGCGTCTCGACAAGGCCCTGTCGACGTCGTCGTCGGCGGCCCAGCTGCCACCGAGCTGGCGTATCGAGAAGACGTCACGACCGTCGGGCTGCCATCGATAAAAGTCGACCTTCATCCCGCGTCCGAGCTGACAGGCTCCCCGATAAATAAACTCGTTTGGGGCTGAGGGGAGGCCCGCGGTATTTAAATTCTGAATTACGACCGCGCTGATCGCATTAATGGGATATATTCACAGAAGAGATTGTCGCTATCAGTGGCCGTATAAGCGGCTTTGTGTTGGTTAGTATTTTATGAATGCGACTTCCTGGGTCGCGGGATTAGAATTCGGCGTGTAATTTGTCGTGTCTTCCGGGCCCGGGCGTGGGGAATCGATTTATTACTCTCGCTGAAGGACGATAATTTGTTTTTCTTCGTTACGGATGTGCTGGTGTGCCTTGTCTGCGTAATATTTTGCAATTAATAGTTGTGAATCGGGTGTAGCTTTATTATTTGTGTGTGTAAGCTGGAGAGGTCGTGTTTATAGCTTCAGCAGACAGTATATTTTCGTTTGCTTTCTCTGCAAATGTTTGTAATTCGCAGGAATTCTTGAATATCTTCTCCTCTACTCTGAGACACTCGATATGTCTTTCGCCACTCTGTTGAAAAGTGGTCCAGTGTTCTGGCTCCCCGCGTGTCCGTCATGGCTTTTGATGAAATTCCGTATGCCGATTCCTCTTTCATGTGTGAAATTTTACCTTCCAAATGAAGTTGTTATTGAGATATATCGGTTTATTTGACGCCACGTAGTATCTAAGATGGAAAATGTATCATCCTTTGGGAACCAATATTTCCATCTCCGTTATTTCTAAACAAATGAAATTCAGTTTGCTTATACAGGTGGCCGGGGAGGAAACGTCGAAACTTTGAAAATAAGCTCTTAAGACAGTTTTAAGTATATTTCGCCTAATAAACTACATGGATATTCGGAATGGCTGAGGAATAAGCACTCAAAAGTTGGTTTGAATATATGCTTTCTAGGCAAAAATTTTCGTTGTAGAATCATATAAACCCTCCATAAATGTGCAAATTGTTTATTATTAACAAAATAAATTAATATATTTGATCAGAAAGAAAAAATAACCCAGAAATAAAAAGCACCCAATTTACACGGTTTGACAGCTTTTTTTATTTCTCGGTTAATTTTTCTTTTTTAACTAACATATTCTTTTATTTTTGTTAATAATAAACAATTTACATGTTTTTTGAGTGTTTATATGCTTCTACAATGCATTTTTTCCCTAGAAATCATAATTTTCGAACCAACTTTTGAATGCTTATTACGGTTCAGCGATTACGAATATCCATGTAGTTTATTAGGTAAAATATGCTTAAAAATATGTTAAGAGCTTATTTTCGAAGTTTCGACGTTTCCTCCCCGGACACCTGTATAAGCTAGCTGAATTTCATTTGTTTACAAATAACGGAGATGGAAATATTGAATCCCAAAGAATGATAAAGTGTATAATTTCTCCCCCTCCCCTATTCAATGGAAATGCTATCAATTTACCTTTTATTAACACGGAGGGGGAGGGGTAAATTTCAGCTAAGTCATCGAATATATCAGTGTTAAAAAATATTTGAATTTCCAACGTTGAATAGCTTCTACAGAAAGAAATGTGAAGTTCTTGAACTGGAAATGACAACGTACAAACCATGGACCAACGCAGAACATTATTGGAAAATGTTACTAATTACGTTGTATAGGTAAATTACCATAAATCAACTAATAAAAATACATTTTAAATTTAACATAAATGACAGATTCTTTACAAGAAAACTTTTCAGCTGGGCACTAAACGTTTCTCTCCCTCTCCCCCATTGCCATTTCTGCCCGTCTGCTTGTGTTCGCCTTTGAAGAGCCACTTTTAGCCGCGTAAAACAGGCCGTTTTAGAGCCAAAAATCGTGCCTCCCCTACAACCCCACACCACATTGGGCTGGCGTAGCCGGTGCAATCCGGCGCGCCTATGAATAGCGGCGTGGGGTCGGTCGCCCCAGGACGCCTCAATGGCCGGGCGGGGAAAGGAGGAAGGGGGTAGCAACAGCTCATATGCGCCGCGCCGCCCGCGAGAGGCTCTGGGCTCTTGGCGCCCGTCCTCTGTCAACGTCAGCCACCCGGAGCGCCGCCGTCGCCCGCGCTGGCACTCCGCCACCCGCGCGGTGGGCGCTGCGACCGCTCCGCAGGACCAAATTGCTCTTTGCAGATTTGTGCATTCTCCTTTCTCGAGTACTGCTTACATAGGATAGAGAACGTATTGTAATGCTGCGACAAAAAAGTCTGATTTTCCGACAGAAAAACTCGAATTGGGGATTTTGTTACCGATTGATTGATTGATTGATTGTTAGTGATTCCCGGCGCGTCAACTGCTACGGTTATTAGTCCCATAAGTAGAGTACGTATTATTCTCGGGAAGTGACGGTTGTCTTCCTCCGCTGGATGGCGAGATCCGGCGCCGATCTGCCGTCGGCTAGCGGGGTTTTCTCCAACCAAGTATTACCCAGCAGGCGGGTCCCGCCCCCCAGCCGGGACAAGCTCTAAGCTCCCGACCGGCCTCCCGACATGTGTGGTACTATAGTGGATGTTCGTGTAATGTGTGTCAGTAAAGGGTGAGGTTATGACAAGGAAGAGAAAGGAAAGATTGCGCGCGGTCCGTGTCCCATTTGTTAGGGTACCACTCGGATATTCGCCTGATGTTGATTGGAGAAACTACGGTAAACTACTGGTCAGAACAGCCGGCTGCTAGAATGCTCCTCCAGACAGCGACTGAATTCTACGACTACCGTACGTAGTCAAAAGCGACGTTTTGTGGGTCCTTGGTACCCACAAAAATTGGTTGACGGTAAAACGTCTGCCTGTCAATCTGTCCCGTCCGTCCAACTGTGGTCAACGCTAGTGCCTAAACTGTTCAGATGATTTTCTCCAAAATTGTTGCAAAAATGTTGCCCGATCGAGCTGCACGACCTCGAGACCCTGTGAGTGTGAAACGGATATTTTGATAATTGAGATACTGTATATAAAGCCTTAACACTTTCAATTTTTTAAAAAAAATGACTCCACATTTTGTGATTGACATTTTTTCTCAGATAGATAGAAATACTCTTAAAAATGGCTGTCACATTTTCGTTAAAAGTTTCCGAATTTGGGGAAAACAAATTTTTAGGCGTCTTCGTAGTAAAATATTGAAGAGCAATATCAAAAAAAATCTAAACGCTATTCCTGCAGATTTGTGAAGAATATTATTTCAAATATAGGCAGTGAGGGAATCACGGAAAGTCAGAGTATTTCGTATTGTCTAGGTAAGTTTTGGAACCGTCGCCTACCATATATTTGGCGTAGAATTACGGCAGTATTGTTTTCATTTTGAAACTCGGAAGCCATAAATCTGTAGACTAACTTTGCCCATCAAATCAGAAATTACCAGCACATTGTGGACAAGAGACCATTCTAATGTAATTCCATGACGAAATATCACTGAAGTTAGAAAAACATAAGAAATCTTTAATAATTAAATTTTTTCAAAGAATTAGTCTCTCCGACAGGGTTTCGAACCCGGGCCTTTTAGTTTTAGTCTGTCAACTTTGAATGTAGATTCTTCCATAAATTGATAGTCGGATAGTAACTAATTTTGAGAGGTAAGAGTGGATCCGTGTTCGGCCGAATTCGCATTCGAAAACATGCCGCTATTCACGACCGAAAATTGTATTCATTCACTAGAGCGCAGGCCTTGTCGCCCAGCATCAGAAGCGTTCTGGCAAACAAGGCCGACCTCCCTGTTCGGATGATAGTTATCAAATTATTTTTCGGCAGAACGGTTTGAAATGAACTTGATTTATTCCGCCGAACTGAGCCACTCGACATGGACATATAAAAATGTATTTTGTTGGTTTATGAATGAGAAGTATCAGTTTTAATTCTCCGAAATAATGGCAGGAGATTACAGAACAAATGGATGAAATTAGTTGTTGATAGATTCTGCTTAACAAGAACCTAACCCCACAAGTGCGATAGCAATGTGAAGTTTCTTTCACAAACATTTCTCTCATGTCATATCAATCGTATCTAAAATTAAACATAGCTCCAGCGAGTAGTTTTAATCATTTCGTTTCCCAGACATACCACTTTTACGTAATGTTTTGATCGGGAGAGATGGCTTAGTGCATCAACTGATATCACTGCAGTGCCTGTGAACGCGAGGTTCTAGGTTCGAGTCCAGACAGTGGCAAGGTTTTCGACACTAGCTTGTTAGCTAGATCGAATTCAGTCACTGTTTGGAGGAGAATTCTAGAGGCCAGCTGCTCTGATCGGTAGTTCTACGTGGTTTCTCCGATCAACACCAGGCGAATGCTGGAGCAGTACCCTAACAAACGGGCCACGGCCCGCGCGCGACTTTTCTTTCCTCTTCCTTGTCCTATCCTCACCACTTACACTAACATGCATTACACTACAACACAAGCCGGGAGACCGGTCGGGAGACCGGTCCTGGCTGGGGCTGTGCCCCGCTGGTGGAGGATACCTGTTTTTGGGAAACTCCGCTAGCCGACCGTAGGTCGGCGCCGGATCTCGCCATCCAGCGGGGAAAGTTCACCGCCACCTCCCGAGGAAACAAACGTGCACTACACTAACGAGACTAATGACCTCAGTAGTAGACGCGCCCGGAATCACTAACAACCAACCAACGTAATATTCCGAAGACGAATGTTTGGTGCAGACGAAAGAAGTGTCATCACTTCGGCAGAATCTGTCAATAGTTGGCGCCCGAAATTGCCGTCGGGCGAAGACAGATCTATTCTGACCGCACTCATACGTGTTGATCCTTTTGCCCATCAGGATTTCACATCCCTCCCACTGTTGGCCATTTGTTTCATTCCCCGAGGGAAGGGACTTTGAAGGGGACAGCTCGGAATAGTGGGCAGATCCAGTTATCGTAACTCAAAGAAAAGAAAACTGTTCGGGTTCTTTTGATCGCACTTCGCGGGCATCGCAGTAACATTTTATACGCGATCGTATTTTTGATGCCATTAGCATATCTTAACATATTTTTATGGTTCTGGTTATTGGGGTATGGATACTCTAGCGCAGTGTAAAGAAGGATGAGCGGGAGAGGGTTGGATGATTGAGCATGTGGTTCTCAATGTGTTATTTTATGTCCGCCTTTCTAGATTCTTGGCATGAAATGCAATCATTACAAAAAAATTCCTTTGAGAAGCAGTACTTGAAATCGCATAATTCTTTTTTTGCTCTCTTGTTCCTCGACACGTTCAAACCTGTTAGTCGCCTTAGAAAAAAATATAATTGTGAAACATTACATGGAAAGGAATTCTAGTGCGGATTTCTCTGTAATACCCTCTTTTGATAAAGGTTTAAAGTTGGAATGAAGTCACTAAGGTCATCTCTCATTATAGATACAGTCGCCTCCTGTTATAGTGAACTAGGATATAATGAACATTCGGTTGTATTGAACGTAAGTCACTGGTACCGTTTCTCTTACATTACAAATAAGCGTAAGAAAATTTGGTTATAGTGAACCTGAACCTCGGCTATAGTGAACGTAGGAAATAAGTCGTGGAAATTAATTGGATCTCTTATGTTATTAGGCAATTAAAAGTGCCTTCGGAGAGTGGGATGGTGTTCCAATGGTGCAAGAGGTACTGAAAGGCGTGAAGACTGCATTACGATACTTAGGGACAGAACAATGCAGAATCAAGTTTGGAGAGAGCACGAATTCTGGAGAAGGATATAATGAAAAATGTAGGAAGCAAATAATTGAAAATAATTGAATTGATTTTTACATACAAATACAGATATTGAAATTTTCAGTTCTGCTATTAATGAATTTTGCGATATATTAATAAAATAAAATAATTGTGGTCAAATTATATTTAAGTTCAACATCATCGGATATAGTGAACCAAACATCTTAGCCCCCAGAAGTTCACTACAACCGGAGTCTGTATTTTATGTGTACAGTGTGACTCGCAATTCCGTCTTATTTGAAAGTGATTAGCTTTGAGGCAGGAGAGATCAAATGTGAGTATCTGGAGTTCGCCATTTACTGAGTAGGAGCTCAAGAGGAACCACCCGATGCTTTCTTTCTTTGCACTGTGTAGGCACCATTTTCATTAGTTTTAATTTCCTTGGTGGACTAAAGTGATTCAGTTGATTTACGATTTGATATATGCGTCATGTTGGGTAGAAAGGAAACAGCGCAGAGACGTCATACCAGTTAAATTACCATAGCACGTCACTGTCAGAAGAACATACAATGAACATAAATACACAAATTGTCGACCTAAAAGTTAAAAAAATGTGGAATATGTCAAATTCAAACGATGTTTCAGCCGTTTACGAAGCTTTCGTCTTTGCATTGTATCTGTATGATACGTTAAGGAAGTCAGGTGGACTCTCTAGAATGAAGTACTATGCTGTGCAGAGAGTGCCGTATTCTTTATTGAATTCTGTGATTTTACTGGTCACGAAAACAAGTAAATCTTGTAGGTGACCACGGAATGCCCATGAATAACGATAAAGGATGGTTTATTATGAAATGATCGACGTTCGTTTCATATAAAAAAAAAAGTTCTGAACAGGTCGGGGAATAAAAGGTCAGTTCCCCAACAACATACGCCGACACATCGAATGACGCTTCACTTCTCTCGAATAGTGGACCGGAAAAGTCTGAGAACAAGGTACGGACACAAGGCAAACGGATAAATAGAAAATACCTAACCTTCCGTATGTAGGATTAAAGATGTTTCGGAAATGGATTGTCAGGAGGTGCAAGTATTTGATCCCACCAGGATCCGAGGGACTTTCTAATATCCAGGCAGATTACCTCCCGAATGAGCAATGGAATAAACCATTACATTCGTAACTATTATATGACAATTTACCGATCTCATATTCAGTACAATTCCATTTCGTTCATCTTTCTTCATGCCAATTGTACCGTATTGTTATTTCGTCTATTGTAAGTTGATTGGTTGATTGTTTCCGAGCGCGTCTACTGTTATGGCCATTAGTCCCGTGAGAGAAACCACGGAAAACTACCGATCAGAGCAGCCGGCCGCTAGAATTCTCCTCCAGGCAGCGGCTGAATTCGACCCAGCTGTCTAGCTGCCGAAATTCCTGCCACTGTCGGGACTCGAACCATAAGACCTCCCAGACATTGCACTGCAGTGCAATCAAATTAATTGATGTTCTGTGCCACCTAAGCGGGTAGATTGTAAGTGAAGACAGTAATCGTCTGTGTGCCGCTAGATACAGTAGACAGCAAGAAGGCTCAATGTATGTGCGTTTATCAACACGCATGCAATATTACGCCGAAAAATATATATCGCCTGAACGTAGCCTCACTACATTCCTGCCCTGAGCTTGCGAACAGTCCGACGGTGGCAGGAGTTTCGACACTAGCGTGTCAGCTACGTCGAATCCAGTCGCTGTCTGGAGGAGAATTCTAGAGGCCAGCTGCTCTGATCGGTAGTTTTCCGTGGTTTCTCCGATCAACACCAGGCGAATGCCGGAGCAGTACCCTACCAAACGGGCCACGAACCGCGCGCGATCTTTCCTTCCTCTTCCTTCCGTTCCTCACCCCTTACGCACGTACGTACACATACATGCAGTACACTACGACTTATGCCGGGAGACCGGTTGGGGACTTCTAACTTATCCTGGCTGGGGCGGTGCTCCATTGGTGGGAGAGTCCTGGTTAGGGGGAAACCCCGCTAGCCGACGGTAGGTCGGCGCCGGATCTGGCCATCCAGCGCGGGAAGACCCCCGCCACCTAGCGAGCAAAAACACGCACTACTCTTACGGGACTAATGACTTCAGTAGTTGACGCGTTCGGAATCAGAATCAATCAATCCGTCCATCCCTGGGCTGAGCTCGCGAGCTGCTCGCAGCCGATTCGGTCCCCGGCGCTGGCAAGCGGCCCGGCCCCTGCACCCGGTCCGTCAACCGCGTCGCGCGACGCCTGCCCGACCGACCGGCCTGCCCGCCTGCCTGCCAGCGCCCTCCGTAAATTCCGAGGCGTCTTTCCTCTGCGACCCCCTCCTCCTCCTACGCCCGTCCGCCTCTTCTCCGCGCGCGTAAATATCTCGGCGGGGCCGACGGCCGTGGCAGGTGGAAAAATACGCCCGGCCGCCGGGATTTATCGACGGGCCGCGCCGCTCAGCCGCAATCCGGAACGCCTTGGAGCGGGCTCCAGTGGGCTCTTGCAGATCGGGGACAGCGGAGGACTCGTTAATTGTTTTTGTAATGCTGTACTGTTATAGCGACTTCATGCGATCCATCGACCAATGTGACCCATAATTGTTTTTGTAATGTTGTTCTGCTATAGCGACTTAATGCGATCCATCGACCAATGAGATGCATAATTGTTTTTGTAATGTTGTACTGCTGTAGCGACTTAATGCGATCCATCGACCAATGTGATCCATAATTGTTTTTGTAATGCTGTACTGATATAGCGACTTAATGCGATCCATGATTGTTTTTGTAATGCTGTACTGTTATAGCGACTTAATGCGATCCATCGAACAATGCGATTCATAATTGTTTTTGTAATGCTGTACTGTTACAGCGACTTAATGCGATCCACCAGAAGAACGAAAAGCCACTTTTAATGGTCGGTGACTACTAAGGGTGTTGACAGATTGATTAGTGATTTCTACGGAGATCATTAGTCCTGAAAGTGTATAGCATGATTCTATCGCGGGAGGCGGTAGTGATCGTCTTCTGCAGGACGGCGAGATCTTACACCGATCTACCTATCGGCTAGCTGGGTTTTCCCACGATTGAATTTGAATGGACATCTCCAACATATGGGAAGCAATAGGTGGCCTAAGATCTGGGCATGGATATCAAAATAAACTAATCAAGTCCATCTATAACGATCTAATGACGTTAATACCTACAGAATTATTTCTTTATTCTTGGGTGATATAGTAGTTTTTTCATCGTTTTAAATGCACTGAACAATTATTCATGAAAACGTATAATGCAGGTCCTCTTCTTCATACGAAGAAAAGGAATTATGAATGTGATGGTATCGAGATGTGATGAATGAAAGAGATGGTATTCGTTTTTGATATAAATAGCTTTAAAGTACAAAGTTACATAGTTTATATTAAATGTGATTTTCATTCGAATTCGTTGTTTCTTAACTATGCAATAATTTTCTTATCCTTAAACCGTTTCACTCAGTGTTTATTAATGAAAAATGTCATATTAATATCCAGCCACCTTTTTGTGTATTTAATTGATGGAGTATTCTACGGAGAAGGGCAAAAAAAAAGCCCAGCTTTTTGGAACACTCTCCTTTGAGCCACGGTTCAGGCCATCTTAGATCGGGTTCCAGCCAACTGTCACGTGGACGTATTGCTCCTTGAAGTCGTTTTAATTTTTAAAATGGTCTCGTTAGAATGCAGAGATAGTTTTTAATTTAGACATCCACTAGTAAAAGCGGTTCTGTCAGGGCATGCGTCATGTATTAAAAGTTCAATTTTTAGTACTCGTGCTATACTTGGGTTTTCGGCGCGTGGCGGATGCCATTAGGTCATTTTTACATCTCTCGCCTTATAAAACGAATCATTTTTAATTAATTCGCGAACGTCCTTCTCAAAGGGGCTCATTGCCTCAAACATGTTCTTATCACTGTTATAAAGATCAATTTTATTAGGCAGGAGGTGTAAAAATGTTCTAATGTCATCCGTCACGTTACGAAAACCCAAGTACAAAAGTAAGACTGTTCAGATAAATCTGTGAATTTAACAAAGAAAACAAACACTTTCGTCTGGCCGCAAAAGCTACTATTGATCTTAATGTATCATTAAGTGATTTATAAACTTTAATAAAAATAAAAGGAAAATCAGTAAGGTTGTCTAAAAAATAGTGTATGCCGCACGTGCTAAAAGTGATTTTATTTTGCTTTTAGTATGGCGACACTAGTAAGCTCATAGTATTGCCCGTAGTATAGACCTACCGGACTTGTGTTGCAACATTTCCTATTCGCCAAACAAAATGTCACGTTTACCGCTCGTATCATAAATAAGCATCTGAATTCGTAGTGTGCATACGCAGAATGGTTAAATATTGTTTTTATATTTTGAATCGTCTCGTATTACGTTCTGCGTTTCTGTCTGTGGAATAAAGCTCTATTTAAACCAACAATAAATATTTCATCAAGCAATTCGTGTCTATTATATCTTGTGAAGAGTGGCTTAAAATTCTTGGCTGCGAAGGTGCAGACTGCCCTGACCTGCTTCACATTTATCGCTTTGGAATTCTTCCTCGGATGAATGATGTATTCGGGTGCCGATGAATTTATCGACCCAGTCAACATCGCCTTAAATCTCGGTGTTGAGTGTCCATCTCCGTTGTGACAAACGACCGCTTCTATTTTATCTGGCCAAAAGTAGCTAGTCGGACCGTTCTGTTGAACGAAATGTCGAGTGGAAAGTAGATCGTTACAAACTAAATAGCGAACCCTTGCTGTAATAGTGAAATTTAGATCCTCATCCTTTCCTCCATTTTTACATCAAGAAAAAAAAATATATGAGCGAAACCTGTTTTAATAGGATTGTACATACAACATATCTTTGACATTGATTGGTTATTTCGAGATTTCAGGTGCTATGGCCATTAGTGCCGTAAGAGGCAGTGCATGTTTTATCACAGAAAGTTGCTGTGTTCTTCCTCACTAGATGGTGATATCTGGCGCCGATCTCGGCTTGAGTTTCCGTCAACCGATTGTTCGATATTAAGGACCCACAAAACGCGGGTTCTGACTACAAGTTAGCGAAAGAAAGTTAATTACATGTAGGATGAGGAGAGGATTTACCCACTTTTTTCGATACCACGGGCCCAAAATACTAGTATTTCTGTCGAAACTGAGCCGATTTTGCCGTAGCATTACATGCATTTTTATTTACTACGTAATTACGTTGTAAAGTGAGAAAGTAAAATTGATTTGCCATGTAACATATACAGCGGGTGCTATGTTATAATAATGTCTTGTTTCTTACCCCTGAACGTGTTTGAGATAAGAAGCAATTAAGAGTGATGGAAAAAACAAAAAAGAAACCCATTTCGATTCATAGAATTTAATTTCTATTAGTTTTCAACGTGTATCGTAGTAGTTTGTATTTCACGAAAATGGTGTGATATCCATGTGACTAGGACAACGCACGAACTCTTGTATTCACATGAAATATCCTGCCTCTACATTAACAATCCCATCGTTTAGTGTGCTTGTTTACTAGGTCGCAAGGAGTAGTAATGTTAATAGCCGAAATTGTTAGGCCAAAAACGATACCGGCTTTCAATTGTGAAGTTATTATTTTACATTTATTTATTAATTTATTTATTATGGCAATACAGATTTTACGCTACTCATTTACATATCTGTTTGACATGTAGTTGCTTATCGAATTTTATGGCGAAACATAACCACTTCTCGGTACGTGATATTTCTATAAGCAAGTGTATTTCTAGTCTCTCATTGTATAAGTCTGAATGGAGGATTGAGGAAATGCCGGGAGAGAATTCTGCGCTGTGCCATTACTGTCTGCGCTGATGACATTGCCAAGACGATTATGTCCTGCTTTCTTATCGTGTTGTGTGTATTTCCTGGGTAGATACTAACGGGAGTTTTAAAATAACTGAGCGTAGGTTATGTAACGTTCGTCTTGAAATAACTTCATTGTTCCGAGTAGGTTTATCATTTCACTGTGAGTTTCACCGTTGATTGACCAGTAGTTGCCTTGACTCGCGTCGACAATTAGTGTTAGTGCAAAAGTGAATAAACATTGAAGACCCTAATATTCTTCTCTACGTTTTTCATGTGTTTACAAATAATATTACATTAACATTTCTGAGTTCTTTCGGACCCCAGCATTATTTACTGTTTGTATTTTCCTGAATATTCTCAGTATATTTTCTGTCTTTATGTCTTCCTGCTTTTATCACGCAGGTACCTAATGTTTTGCACGTATCTCCTCCCCGCTTATTTTCGAAATATATTTTTCTTTCTTAAATACAGAATACAGTGCAAATAGTCTACGTTTTTATGACGTTCGCGTTATGACTAGAATTATGATTATTGCCTATCCGTAACATATTGGATTGGAGGTATTTTTTCGACCAAAATTGTCTTTCGAGGGGTTTTCGAGGAAATATGCCCGAGTTCACAGTATTTGGAGTATGGCGAAGGACAATTTGCAGGCCGTGTACAAACATCATGAAATATCTTGCAATACATTTTTGAATATTGTCGTGAACCGAAGGGAACTTTGAGTGTTCCCTAAGACTGAAATCTTTGTTGTACTCATCTGAAATATGCAAATAGATAAGATTACTTCTTAATTTTCAATGCCATTTGAAGGAAGTATAATTTTGTTGAATTCATTTCCAACTGTTTCCACTCTCTTAGCGTTCGTTCATAAAACTACTATAGTACGTGAGATATTAGGCAATTTTTATTAAAAGTTTGTAGAAATAATGAAACGACCTCTTTAGTCTCTCTTATCCACACTTAGTTGACATTATGTATCATCGTGTCCACAGATAAGTTTACTGGCTTAGATATTTGGACCGGAAATGAATTGACCCTTCTGTGAGAACCCTTATCGTATGTAATAACACATTAATAAGAAAACGTACTGGGAGGCCTTAACTTGAATGAATGGTGAAGCTCCCTCCTCCCAAAAATATTTCAAGGCAAAGAAGAAAAATAATTATTGCGTTAAAACTTGTAATTTACAATAATCTTGAATGCAGGTCTTCGTACAGGCTGAGAAGGAAGCGTTGGGTTCTGATCGACTGAATTTTTTTGAGCCGTGATTATCAAATGTATAATTTCTTTCGTGCACTGAGTAGGAACAAAAGTCATTTTTTACATTAAGGATTATTTAATTGTCCTTTCTTATCGTAAGTTAAATTAGTTTGATAAAAAACGTTACTCACATATAACACTTTTTTCATTCACTTGTGAATATCGGGGCATTGTGATGAAGTCATTCTCATGTAAATACGACGGGCATCATGTTCAACCTTTGTAGATATAAATACATTACATTTTAAAATATTACATCATGATCTTTTGATTTAGTACATAAGTATATTTTTGTGTTCCCTGCAACCGCCAATATGTTCCAGTGGCTGCATTTGCCACTGAATGCAGAATTCGAAGCTGAGAATGAAAAAAATGTTTGCAGTTCAGTACTTTTTCTAACAATTTCTTCCTTCCTCTATACTGGACGGAAAATAGTTGGATTTTTTACTGCCCGGAAGGAGCGCGCGCGTGTGTGTGCTTATTGTTGTTGACAAATACGTATACAAGTATACGCATACGGATAAATCGTACAGGTGTGAAAATTGCTTATTTATTTAAATAGAAATATTTTAGTAATAATTAAGACTTGGAAATAAGTCAAGATAAACGTGGAAATGCGCCAGCGAAGCAAGTCAAATTGACCGCATCAAATTCTCATTTCTGGAGCTAACTTGACCTAACAACCTTAGCACGTACGTTTTAAATTACTGCCCATCCACACATGTTGCATTTAGTCGTTTGTCATAGTTGTATGCCGCTCCCCTCCAAAAAAGTGCCGGGAGATGCCGCGTACTTAACATTGTTGCCAACCATGTTGGACGCGGCTTTTACCGCACAGGCAAGTTTCCGTTGACTCTGGCCGCGGAAGCGTACGTCTTCAAATACCCCGTTATTTCTCTACCGGTTATCCTTCTCTTGCAAACGTTCGAGGGTCATTTTGTCATTGACCATTAATCGCCATTCTGTTCATACATCCTTTCCCCATTCACCAAGACTAGTCTCTTCAATGTCATAGTCTTGCAATTACCTTGGTTCTTCGCATTCCCAGATAAACATCCATATGCATTCATGTACTTTCGGTTTTGTATATTTATTAGCATTCCCAGAAAGGAATCTTAATCGAATTCATCTGGATTTCCTACATCTAAGGAATGTTTTCTTTCTATATTGCATTTGTGTTTTTCTCGAGATATTGTAATGTTTTTCAGGTTTTTTTCGTTTCTTTTTGCGGTAAGTTCGTAATACCCTGAAAACGGATCGATCGATATGCATTTCATAATAGCACATACTATCATAATATGATATTTCATAATAGGACACTATCTCAGTGCAACCCTTCCAGAATTTTAAATATGCTGCAGATATCCAATTTGTATGTAAAATGGGGGAGGGGTAACCCAAAATCTAATCGGGTGAAGTGCTGTTTTTTTAATAAAGTTCTACAGCGGAACAAATCTCTAATTTTTTCTTGAGTTGCATTTTCAATGATAATGGTCATAAGTTTTCAAATCACTCACATCTCTAGAATTTCGAATCGTTCTAATGATAAAATGTATTATAAGTTTAGACTCTCTTTATAGGAAAGAAACTTGCCGAGACGGAACAGTGTTAATGAATCTGTCAGAACCCGTGAAACATCCTAAACCTTGATGGGAAATAATAATAATAATAATAATAATAATAATAATAATAATAATAATAATAATAAAGTAAATAAAAAGTAGTGAGAAGTAGGCGAAGTAGCCAGTAAAATAAGCAGTCACGAAATCTAGCGACAAGAAAATGGGATAGTGAAGAACATTTAGATGATTATGAAGATGAAGGATAGAGTGGGTAGATGAAGAAGAGCAGAATGGGTTGATATAGGAGATTAAGAGTGGGTAGATGAAGATGAAGTGTAGAGTGCGAAGATGAAGGCGGAGAAGCATTTAGTAATTAGATGAAGAAGATTAACAATGGGAAGATGAAGATGAAGCGTGGGAAGAGGAAGATGAAGTTGAAGCATTCAATGGGAAGATAAATTATGAGGTGAGGATACCGAATGACGGGGTTAAGATACAAATGAAAAAGAAAATGAAGACGAAGAAGAAATGGGACGAAGAAGTTTAGTGAGAAGACGAAAATGAGTTGGAGGAACGAACAGCATACCAGCAGCACAGAGCGCAAAGGCGGGCTGTCAAAGCACTTGCGCCGCTGTCGCCCCAGATCCACCGCTGAAATAGCCTCCTCGGGCAGGGCCTATTTGCGTGTCTCGCGTCCGCGGGCGTCGTGCGGCGCGGAGAGGGACGATGCGTAGGTTAGGAGGGGGAGGCTGTGGGAACGCGGCAGCTCCAACAGGGGCCGTCCCACACGGGGATCCTCCGCGGCGCCCACCTGTTGGGCTATTTCGGAAGGTGAGCGGCCGCTCGCGAGGTTAATGCGGCCGGTGGTGTGGGAGGTCGCGGCTGTTGGAGTTCACGTTCAGGGTTCGCCCATATTTACATTCTCTTACAGAGCTAGTAAATCATCTTACCTCCTCTTGCAAAGGTAGTAGATCTTACCCCCTCTTGCAAAGTTAGTAGATCTTACCTCCTCTTGCAAAGTTAATAAATGTTACCTCCTCTTTCAAACTTAATAACTCTTACCTCCTCTTGCAAAGTTAGTAGATCTAACCTCCACTTGCAAAGTTAGTAAATCTTACCTCCTCTTGCAAAGTTAGTCAATCTTACCTCCTCATGCAAAGTTAATAAATCTTACCTCGTCTTGCAAAGTTAATAAATCTTACCTCCTCTTTCAAACTTAATAACTCTTACCTCCTCTTGCAGTTAGTAGATCTAACCTCCTCTTGCAAAGTTAGTAAATCTTACCTCCTCTTGCAAAGTTAGTAAATCTTACCTCGTCTTGCAAAGTTAATAAATCTTACCTCCTCTTTCAAACTTAATAACTCTTACCTCCTCTTGCAAAGTTAGTAGATATAACCTCCACTTGCAAAGTTAGTAAATCTTACCTCCTCTTGCAAAGTTAGTCAATCTTACCTCCTCATGCAAAGTTAATAAATCTTACCTCCTCTTGCAAAGTTAATAAATCTTACCTCCTCTTTCAAACTTAATAACTCTTACCTCCTCTTGCAGTTAGTAGATCTAACCTCCTCTTGCAAAGTTAGTAAATCTTACCTCCTCTTGCAAAGTTAGTAAATCTTACCTCGTCTTGCAAAGTTAATAAATCTTACCTCCTCTTTCAAACTTAATAACTCTTACCTCCTCTTGCAAAGTTAGTAGATATAACCTCCACTTGCAAAGTTAGTAAATCTTACCTCCTCTTGCAAAGTTAGTCAATCTTACCTCCTCATGCAAAGTTAATAAATCTTACCTCGTCTTGCAAAGTTAATAAATCTTACCTCCTCTTTCAAACTTAATAACTCTTACCTCCTCTTGCAGTTAGTAGATCTAACCTCCTCTTGCAAAGTTAGTAAATCTTACCTCCTCTTGCAAAGTTAGTAAATCTTACCTCCTCTTGCAAAGTTAATAAATCAGACACCTCCCGCGATGAAAACATGACCTTCACTTACGGGACTAATGCGTAACAGCAATTGACGCGCCCGGTATCAATATTCAATCAATCCAAATGCCGGGCCCCCGCATAGAAGCAAGCTTTATCGAATCCTCTCATTTGCTATTCCTGATAAAGTTTACAAAAACCGTCGGCGTGACGCTCCTTGGCTAGTGATCGCAAATGTCAGCAAAACATCGACACATCGATGTTTCGATACATCGCTAAGAGGTTTTCGATGTCTATGAAAACATCCACTAGAAAATATCGATGTTTAAAACATCGATGTTTTAATTATAGACTAAAAAAATGCTATTTTCCTATCCATTTTTAATTACAGTACATACAAGGGATATGTTTTATCGTTTGGTTACCAGCATGTTAGTAGTATGTAAAAATTATTATCGAATGCAAAGAATAAAATGAACAATAAAGAACATCGTGTTTTGCTACCGATTTCGTGTTTCACTGTTGATTCAGGCAATGGAATTCAGGCATGGCGATAACATACATTCATAACACGACCACCTCCCAAACTTCATCAGATTGCACTGGCGAAATGTGCAGCGTGATAAAGAGGATGACGCAAAACGATTATGCTGTTGATTGCTGCTACTGTACAACGTGCTTAAACCCATTTATTTAAAAAAATGAAAAAAAAAATGTTTTTGCAACAAAATATCGTTGTCAAGAAAACATCGAAAGCAAAATATCGATGTTATATATCGAGGTTTCTGGTGGAAAACATTGATGTTTTTCGTAATAAGGTCGATGTTTTTTTACAATCCCTATCCTTGGTAGCAAATACGAGTGTCAAAATCTACTGGCGACGCTGAAGATCTAAAATATGCGACTAAAAAACCTAAAATTTCAGTCTCTATCGGGGGTGATGTCAACGGATCAATCTTGAACTGACGGGGCCTCTCAAAGAAGCAAGCATTATCGAGTCCCCTGATTTGCCATTCCGCCCCGCCACACGTCGGCAGCGAAGAGTCTCCGGCCCGCCCATGCACGTCGCCGGGTGCCGCCCACCGGGGCGGTCTCCCGCGGCGCTTCGCCGAACTCCGCGCGCGTCAACTGTCGCATTGTCTCGCCAGCCAGCCTGCAGCGCAGCGCGCGCGCGCCCGCCGGGCGGTAGCCGAACCGCGGGGGGCGTGGCTCGGCGCCTGCCGCTCGCGCGTCATCAATCATCCGCGTGATCCGCGGGCGCTAAGCCGTCGCGATAACAAGCGGGACGGCTTCGAGATGCTTGTTTACTATGCGGAAAGTGAGGTTACAACGCGTGTAGCTCATACGGGAAAATATGCGTTTCGCAGTTCTGCATTGGAATTTTTTTGTACTTAAAAAAAAATTATCACCTTTCCAATTTTTTTTTATTTTTATTATTATTATTTTTCTGGTGCAGTGGGTTACATTTTACAAAATAGTTACATAAAAGTATTACACATAGTACATATACTATGATTGAATTATTACAAATAAGGAGGCTGTCCCCTCTGGGATCCTCTTCAACCATCTAGCAGTGCGGGATTGGAATAATTTTTTAGTTGTTTAGAAACTTTATTATATGTCGATTGTAAGGAATGTAGGGAGTAATGGGTTTAAGGTGGGACCTTTCCTCTAATGCATGATTATAAGACGAGCCGCGATAACTAGGGGGACATGTTCGTGATGGTGCTTTACGTATGATGGATTTGCGGAAAGTGAAGTTACAACACGCGAAGATCCTACGCGGAAATCTTTCGCAGTTGGTACGTGTTACCGCATTCTGCATTGGTTAAATCAATTGTAAAAATAAATATTACTTCTCATACTGAATTAAATTTGTGTAAGAGTACATTGTTATGTTCGAGAGCAGTGATAGGTATTGTACAAACCGGGAGCGGTAGCTCAGTACATCAACTGATGTTACTGCAGCGCCTCTGTCCGGGAGGTCCTAGGTTCGAGTCCTGACGGCGGCAGGATTTTCAACACTAGCTCTCCAGTTAGGTCGAATTCAGTCGCTGTCTGGAGGAGAATTCTAGCGGTAGTTTTTCGTGGTTTCTCCGATGAACACCAGGCGAATACCGGAGCGGCACCCTACCAAACGGGACAAGGACCGCGCACGATCTTTCATTCCTCTTCCTTGTCCTATCCTCTCTCCTTACGCACACTAACATTCACTACACTACCACATATTCCGAGAGACCGGTCGGGAGCTTAGAGCCTGTCCCGGCTGGGGCGGTGCCCCGCTGGTGGGGGAGTCCTGGTTAGGGGGAAACCCCACTAGCCCACGATAGGTCGGCGCCGGATCTCGCCATTCAGACCGGACATTCAGGTCCCGCCATTCAGACGGGACTAATGACCAAAGCAGTTGACGCGCCCGGAAACACGAAAAAATCAAAAAAATCAATCAATCATCAGCGTTCATAATCCATGAAATAATCATAAAGGCAAACCATTCACTCTGACCACCGAACCACCGGCCACTGTGACCATCTGACCAGAAAAGAGTCGCAAAACCGTTGTAAGACTCCCTCCCCTATGGCGGGTGGGGTAATGAGTAGGGAGCGGATTTCAATGAAATGTCATTTTTTCTTTTCTGTTTATACAATGCCTTTTAGTGTAGACATTCATTTTATGTTATGACAAAAGGAAATGCCCCAGTTTTATATCAAATTTTGTTTGCATTTTTCGTCGATATCGACTAACAAGTCTTTTTTTGTCAGCTTTTTCCGTCATTTAAAAACAATTTGCTGATTTAATCGATTTTAATATGAATTTAATGTTACTTGCTCCAAATAATATTTAAGAGGTGCAACAAATGTTCTCCACAGAAATCCTGAGTAGCCTTTTCCGTTTCTTCGTTCAGAAATCGTAATGTCTGCCGTTGCGAGTAGGTAAGCTTCCTGTGACACCTATCAGCACTATTATCGGTTCGGCCGATTTCGGGAGAACTAAAGACAGAGATTTCGTGATAAACAATAGTCTAAATAAAAAAATCTTCACAAGTTGAGTTCACTTGAACAAAAGGAAAAAGCTTCTATTTCATCAGTAGCATATCCAACAGTATCATATCCAGAAGCTTGAGTTGTTCGTCTGAACTGGCTTAGATCGAATTTTTTATGTCATTTTTGTTTGCTTTTAGATCATTTTTAAATCATTTTAAAAGGATTTATTGATCACTTTTAGCGATGTTTTAGGTCATCAAAATTCGCCGTTTAGTAATGACTCATCACCTCATGTGGCTTATCTCATTTCTGTTCTTCACCTTTGATTTGGATATTCTACATTAAACTTTACCATTGTTATGAAGTAAATGATCATAGGTAATGCCACGAGTGCTTTGGAACTTATCGATAAATCCCGGACTCACGAAGCGGGAAGGGGATTTATTTCAGAATTTGCAAAGCACGATTGTTATTTCTGAGTACTATATTAAAGGCTAATAACATCTTCTTAAGAAGTTGAAGCACTTTGCCGGAAAAAGGTGATGCTCTCAAGTAACAAGATACTGAATTAAGAATGGGAATGTTTATCAAAAGTCTTTCCTACTTGTGATTAAATTTCTTTTCCTTTTAGACATTATCGCAGTAGGAGCTATTTTTCAATTCCTCATTCATCAATGTCATATTAGCGGATTAAGATCTTTTACGATCAAAACAATATAATTCGTTGAACTCTGTTGCTCTTTCTTGGTATCAGTTAAATCACTGATAGAGATCACATACATTACCGACAAAAGAAAACAAAAATTACTGGAGGTATTTTTTTTATCGTCAATTATTTGGCATACGTTTTTACATTAATGTAAACAACTAATATTTTACAAACAAGTGTTCGAACTCTCAAATTATTTTCTACGTGTATTTGTGAACAGCTTCCGTAATTTTTCTTTTTTACAAATCTTAATTAGCCCATATCATGTGTCACATACAAAAAGGGTTATCGCCCTTTACGATGACATGGCAGTTCAAGAGAACATGGCATTTTGAGGGCCGACCTTCAGAACATAATCCTACAGACAGTCCTCTTTTCAGCAAAAGACACATCCAGTTCCATAAATTGTGTGAAAGTAAGTAATCTGAATCAACTGGGATGATCTAAAATTCAGCAAAGGTTTTTTAATGAGCTCTCGTGCTTTTTACGTATGTCGTAGTCGCTGCTCATGTGTGCAGCTAAGACCCATGTTGATCGAGCTCCCTTTAAGAATGACGGTTTTGCTGTTTTGGTGTGAGTGCCTTGAGTCTGCAGTGAGCGTTTTTCGATTGACTCATTTTTAAAGGTCGATGTTTCTGGGCGAAAATCGGCCCTTTTTGATTGAGCTTGCATGGTTTGAATATTGTCGTAGTTGATACTTTGAGATAATCATATTTAAATTGTCGTATTAGATGGTTCTACTCTGGTACGAGTTTTAAGAGTAACAAAATCTATTCTCCTGCGAGAAGCTTAGGTCCTTTTTGATTTCGCCTACTTGAAATAATGACGTCGAGCTTCTGCTCAGCAAGTGGTTGAGATTTAAGGGTATCGTAATAAAAGCTTCTGCTCTCCTAAGTATTGTCATAACTAGACATCGGATGTTTAGGCACTAAAAAAATCGTCTTTTAGGCGCCTAAAAAGGCACTGAAAAGGTCAAGAATAAGGACAAAAAAGGCACTGTCATAAGTTACATACACAATAAAATGGAAAAATTGTAATTTTTGTCTATATATTTTTGTAAACTTGAATGCACAAAACCAGTTCGTATATTTTAATGTAAAACTAGATTTAATATTTACAACTCTTGTACATTTTATTCTTAATAGTTTCCATTAATCAGTAATATTCACATATTACCAGTAACTTTTCAAGGCTCACAATTTCAAATTTGCGACGACAGGTTACAAAATCAGTTTGAATGCGGAGAAGGATATCTGAACGATGTGACTGGCATGTATTTTAGAAGTCCAACACTAGCAACACTGAAACCTTCTGGGAATTTATATTTATTTCCACTTAAAATTTCGGTTCCCTCGGTGTACTGTCAATCGTCCATGTTCTCAGATCATGGCTGGTATTTATGAAATAGGGAAATGGAGAAAAATCAGTTGGTATACTTTCAGGAATTCTCTCGTAATTTTAAATTTCAAGATGTGAATTGAAGGTTTCGTAATGAATGGTCACATTGGACCATCGCCGATTTTCCGATGTCTTAGCATTGTATATAAATATAATAAATAAAAGGCAAAAAAGTCCTAAAAAAGTTATTTATAAAAAAAATAGGCCTTTATGCTAAAAAAACAAAAATAAGCACTATAAAACTTCGTCAAATGTCATCATTTGTTATGATTCGTAGACATATATTATCAGCCTTTAAATAAGTTGTCTAGAAAAAAATAGGTATTTCCCTAAACATCCGATGTCTGGTCATAACAAAGTAGTTGATGCTTATAGCGTTTTAAATAGCGCTAGTCTCTCTGCAAGAATGTCGTATACACTGTTTCTGCTTTGATACGAGTTTTGAGAAATGCATTGTCGATGATCTGTGCTGCAACACTTTTTAACTTCGCTCGCCTAGTTTTAAGTGACGCAGTCAATGCTTTTGCGCGGAACCAGGACCCTTTTTGATTGAGCTCGTCTAGTTTTACGAGTAACGTATGCGATGCTTCAGCGCAGAGCAAGGTCCCTTTTTGATTTAGTTCGCCTAGTTTTAAAAATGACGCATCCGATGCTTCTCGCGGAGCTAGGCTCCTTTTCGATTGAGCTCGGCTAGTTTTAAGAATGATGCATCCGATGCTTCTGCGCGGAGCAAGGTCCCTTTTTGATTGAGCTCGTCGAGTTTTAAGAATGAAGCATCCGATGCTGCTCGCGGAGCTAGGCCCCTTTATGATTGAGCTGACCTAATTTTAAGAGTGATGTATTCGACGCTTCTGCACGGAGTTAGCACTCTTTTTGATTGACCTCGACAAGTTTGGAGAGTGACGCATTTGACTGCTTCGCGGAGCTAGTCTCCTGTTTGTTGAGCTCGAATCGTTTAAAGAGTAGCGTGTTCGATGCTTCTGGGCGGTGCTGAAACTCTTTTTGATTGAACTCACCTAGATTTCAGAATGACGCATCCGATGCTTCTCGCGGAGCCAGTCCCCTCTTTGATTGAGCTCGCCTAGTTTTCATAATGACGCATCCGATGCTTCTCGCGGAGCCAGGCCCCTTTTTGATTGAGCTCGCCTAGTTTTCAGAATGACGCATTCGATGCTTCTTGCGGAGCCAGGCCCCTTTTTGATTGAGCTCGCCTAGTTTTAAGAATGACGCATCCGATGCTTCTTGCGGAGCCAGGCCCCTTTTTGATTGAGCTCGCCTAGTTTTCAGAATGACGCATCCGATGCTTCTCGCGGAGCCAGGCCCCTTTTTGATTGAGCTCGCCTAGTTTTCAGAATGACGCATCCGATGCTTCTCGCGGAGCCAGGCCCCTTTTTGATTGAGCTCGCCTAGTTTTCAGAATGACGCATCCGATGCTTCTTGCGGAGCCGCCCCTTTTGATTGAGCTCGTCACGGATCCCATGCTTCTCTCGGAGCCAGGCCCCTTTTTGATTGAGCTCGCCTAGTTTTCAGAATGACGCATCCGATGCTTCTCGCGGAGCCAGGCCCCTTTTTGATTGAGCTCCCTAGTTTTCAGAATGACGCATCCGATGCTTCTCGCGGAGCCAGGCCCCTTTTGATTGAGTTCGCCTAGTTTCTTCAGGAATGACGCATCCGATGCTTCTCGCGGAGCCAGGCCCCTTTTTGATTGATCTCGCCTAGTTTTCAGAATTTGACGCATCCGATGCTTCTCGCGGAGCCAGGCCCCTTTTTGATTGAGCTCGCCTAGTTTTCAGAATGACGCATCCGATGCTTCTCGCGGAGCCAGGCCCCTTTTTGATTGAGCTCGCCTAGTTTTGAGAATGACGCATCCGATGCTTCTCGCGGAGCCAGGCCCCTTTTTGATTGAGCTCGCCTAGTTTTAAGAATGACGCATCCGATGCTTCTCGCGGAGCCAGTCCCCTCTTTGATTGAGCTCGCCTAGTTTTCATAATGACGCATCCGATGCTTCTCGCGGAGCCAGGCCCCTTTTTGATTGAGCTCGCCTAGTTTTCAGAATGACGCATTCGATGCTTCTTGCGGAGCCAGGCCCCTTTTTGATTGAGCTCGCCTAGTTTTAAGAATGACGCATCCGATGCTTCTTGCGGAGCCAGGCCCCTTTTTGATTGAGCTCGCCTAGTTTTCAGAATGACGCATCCGATGCTTCTCGCGGAGCCAGGCCCCTTTTTGATTGAGCTCGCCTAGTTTTCAGAATGACGCATCCGATGCTTCTTGCGGAGCCAGGCCCCTTTTTGATTGAGCTCGCCTAGTTTTCAGAATGACGCATCCGATGCTTCTTGCGGAGCCAGGCCCCTTTTTGATTGAGCTCGCCTAGTTTTCAGAATGACGCATTCGATGCTTCTTGCGGAGCCAGGCCCCTTTTTGATTGAGCTCCCCTAGTTTTCAGAATGACGCATCCGATGCTTCTCGCGGAGCCAGGCCCCTTTTTGATTGAGTTCGCCTAGTTTTCAGAATGACGCATCCGATGCTTCTTGGTGGAGCTGGTGGGGTCCCTTTCTTTACTGAGCTCGCCTAGTTTTCAGAATGACGCATCCGATGCTTCTTGCGGAGCCAGGCCCCTTTTTGATTGAGCTCGCCTAGTTTTCAGAATGACGCATCCGATGCTTCTTGCGGAGCCAGGCCCCTTTTTGATTGAGCTCGCCTAGTTTTCAGAATGACGCATTCGATGCTTCTTGCGGAGCCAGGCCCCTTTTTGATTGAGCTCGCCTAGTTTTCAGAATGACGCATCCGATGCTTCTTGCGGAGCCAGGCCCCTTTTTGATTGAGCTCGCCTAGTTTTCAGAATGAAGCATTCGATGCTTCTTGCGGAGCCAGGCCCCTTTTTGATTGAGCTCGCCTAGTTTTCAGAATGACGCATTCGATGCTTCTTGCGGAGCCAGGCCCCTTTTTGATTGAGCTCGCCTAGTTTTCAGAATGACGCATCCGATGCTTC